>SRPO01000393.1:0-20593 GCA_018360065.1 Claviceps pazoutovae
TGGGAGGTCGGAATAGCTGCCGTGTCACGACAACATCGGCGGGCCAAGAAAACAACAGCCCGTCGTTCTGCTTACAGTAGTAATATAATGGCAGATGTAACACGGGGAAGCCAACCATTATCTTCTAGCTTCGAAGTGGTTATTCCTGCAACGCAGCTACCAGCAGGTATTCAGCTGCAGTGGCAGCCTCAGTGGCAGCCTCCGGTGCCGCGAAATAATTAGTCGGCCCGCTCAAAGTGATCACATCTGAGAAAAACACCGGAAATCGCGTTTTTAGAGCGAATTGGCTCTGGCGTTGCAAATAGATTCGAATATATTTTATGCTGTTGAAAACAGTCATGCCTTGAATGATTACTTGTGGATTTTGATGTTCCATGCGCTGTGGTGTGAAATGAAATGATGGCGGGGGGGCGTCTGGCCGAAAAAAAAAAAGCGCCGATGCCAAATCCGGTTAGAGTGAGGGAGATTTATGGGGTGAAAAGTGGAGTAGTCGCGCGATTAGAATAATAGAGTCGCGCGAATAGCAATACTCATGCATATATGTATTTCCTTTCCTCTTTAGCTCCTGAGTTCTGACGCTTTCCCTTTTCTGGCCTCAGCTGAGCGCCATGGCGAATTTTAGCTGCCCAGGATGGAAATGCATCCAAACATAGTATGTAGATCATTCAGTCTATGTACCTCCTTCACATATCGATCGTAGAGGCTATGACATTAGAGACAGCTTCCTCCTCCCTTCTTCCCCCAAAAGGATACCTGATATGTACGTACCTAGATACAAACCGTCGCCAGATTGCAGTCAGAGAAAAAGCGGAGACATGCCAAGAAAGTCACGGGCGGCATCAAAAACGCCATATTTAAGTGCCGTTGCCTCACCAGCTAGCCGAGTCAGTAACGAGCCATCGAGCAAAGGGGAAACCCCGAAGAAAAAAATTGTGGATACATATTCTCAAAACAACAAGACCGTTAGAGTTTCAGACGGTCCGAGGATAGTCTGCATGGGACACCGTTCCAGCAAAACTCCAGGGTGCGTATTCGCATGTATATGATGTATGTAGTAAAAACTTTCGCATTCCTCAAAGCTCAAGCTCTAGGTACTCCGTATAGGTACATACCTACGTGGGGCCGCGTGGCAAAGAGCAGCATGCATTTCCCACTTCCGCATCCGGTACCAACTCGAAAAGGGATCAAACTCGGGTTATTATTCCTGCCAGTGCCAAGCCTTACCAGTAGTGGCCCGCCTACTTACAAAGTTACAAGGGCGGGAAACAAGAATGTGTGTGTGTCTGTGTGTATCCCATTAACGGATTTAACGCTCACTTCAGGTCACTGACAGGGGATAAGATTGAAAGATGGTATGTATTCAGATGAAATCTATGTTTATACCTACCTAATCTGCTGTATCCGCGGCTTTGCTCGGACGAAATGCGGGGGATTGGTTGATGATGAGTCACGACTCACGACTCACAATGGGAATTCGCAGGAGGACGCTTTTGCGAGTTCGGTTGACGTAGTCTACTCTACTCGTACAACGGAGGGATAGATGGAGTTGAATGATACTACATATTTTGGGTGCGGCGGATGAGGGGGTTCCCTATCCGGCGGTTGTTTGCTCAGCTTATTCCTCTTGTTTCTTTGTATACATCGTTTATGTCCGTCCATGACTCATGTATTCCGTTTGTGTCTTGGTTTGGAGACGCCACGAGCAAGGGAGGCAGTAAGCTCATTTCACGACTACAATTGGAGTTCATGACTGGTGAGTTCGAGGGAAGGCTTGTGACTGGTGCGCAAAGGGAGCAGAAGCTTATCCACATATTCTGCAATTGAAGTTTCAGGACTTGGTCCGAGTCGTGATACGCCACGAGGTCGAGAGGCTTGGCAGCGGAAGAGTGAAAGCTCACCTAGGATCTACATGTCTGCAATGGGAGTCCATGGCTTGATGAATATGAGCCACGACGAGGCTGGCGAGGGCTTGCGAGCAAGGGAGCAGGTCCATCCACATGTTCTGCATTGGGAGTTCCAGTCTTGGTCGTGATACGCCACGAAGGCCGAGGAGGCTTGTGAGCGGAAGAGTGGAAGCCGATCCAGTATCTACATGTCCGCAATAGGAGTCCATGGCTTGATGAGGATGAGCCACGACAAGGCTGGCCAGAGCTTGCAAGCAAGGGAGCAAGAGGCTTATTCACGTCTACGGCTGGAATTCTGACTTGTCTATCGCTGCAAGCGTACTCGAGGGCGTGGAGGCCAGCTATTTTATCGATCTCTGTCCAGTCTTTCTACCTTGGGTCCTTCGTGTCCAGATGGTAAGATGGGTGCAGAAGCGCTAGATGTGTGCACAGCATAGCACCCTCCGGTCTATGACGCTATCGTGAGTCGCGGTTTTCGGCCCTTGGGACTCGTGAGGCCCTTTGTGACTTCACGGCAAACAAAATATTCCACTTTCATCACGGCCAATTGCCAGAAGTCCCTTTACTTCCGAAAAGAGAGGAGCCTTATCGTGTCGCTCTTCGTATGTGTATAAGAAAAAAAACCCTACTCTTTGCCTAAAAGCTGCGCCGCAAAATCACACCTGCCACTAGAACAAGAAATTCTAGTGACATCCTTGAGGGTATTGGTGATGAACGTCTTCAGTCGTCCCGAAGCGGACAGCCAACTCAAAAAATGATACACTTCTTATGCAAAAGTATAAAAAAAGTAGAAAAGTGTAAATGAAAAGGACGAAGACAAAGAGGAAGTTGAAATGAAAAGAAAGAGAGACAGAGCTGTGAAATTACACACGAAGACGCGAAAGACAACCGTCTGTCTCGAACCGCGCCGCCAGAACGGTATCATGCTTTTCAACACCCATGTAGTAATATCCTTCTTTTTTTTCTCTTTACAAAAATAGACAGAGCCACCTAATTTGCAATTCTTACCCCGTTCGAGTCTTCTATCTCTTGATTTATGATATTAGCAACTTGAAAAAAACAAACAAAGAAAAAGGGGGATACAATGTAGTTCACCAAATAGACATGAAGTGTACAAAGGAAAAATGTGGGGTATGCCTCATCCTGCAATGCTCATAGTCATCGTCTCATTTCGTGGCTTCAAATAGCTTTTTTGACAGTTGTGCTGTGCCTTTTGCAAGGCAAGGACAGCAAAATGCAACATTATTAGGCTCCAACGTGGTTCGCGGCATTTGCGGGAACCAGCAGCAATTGCGGCGGGAACCAGTTGGTCATTCTTGTCTGTGCACACAAGAATGATGATTGATACATAAATGCTTGAAAGGGCTGGGGGCCAGTATCACGGCTCTATTCTCGATGGAGGGGGAGGTTGCCAGCCATTAATGTATGCCATTAGTCCCATGCCAATAAGGACAACCCCGATCATGGACGCATATGGCAATGAGGCCTCGACTGACTCCTGGTGTGAGCTGAGGCCCTTTCGTGACGAAAAGGGTGTAATTGTGTTTGCTCTGCCCAAGGTTGGGATGTCATCTGCTACTTCGCCCTCGGCCAGAATACTTTCGTCGAGAGACTTGCTGGGGCGCATGTATTGTTCAGCCGAGGCAGGTGCAGCTGCGTCGCCAACTTTGTCAGTCGTGTTGGTTACATCTCGGCGATGGAACAACGATTGGGCTTGGGTTTGTGATTGCGAAGGTGGGGGTGAAATTGAAAGTGATTGCGACTCGGATTGTTGCGTCTTCTCTGCAGCAATTCGCTTGGCCTCTTCTGCACGGAGTTGCACAACCATTTCGGCCAAGGACTGTTGGCTTTCGTCTCTTTCGAGTTCAGCAGATTCACACCTATCTTGTAAGTGCTGAAGCTGGTCTCGCATGGTCCGCATTTGTTCGTCCAGATTGTCGATTCGCGCCTGTAAGGACGCCTCCATATTATTGATCGAAGTCTCGACGTGGCCTTCTTGCGGATCCAGCACAAGCTCCTCAAGCTCCACGTCCTTTACACCAGCACCCTTCTCGGGCACGTAGTGTACTGCAATGCTCGAATCATACCCAATCGAAGCAACCGATCCGTTCGTTTGATCTTGAGCGATTGCCTCCAGTCGTTTTGCGAGGTCTTCGGCAATCTCCCGAGCCTCACGTTCTCTCTTCAGCATATCTTCTAGCTCTCGCATCCGCGCTGTCTGACTATTCAAATCTCGTTTTGACTTCTTGAGTGCTTCAGTGAGCTGGACGATTTGAGTGAGGCTCTCATGCCGTGTGGGACCAGCGTTGGCCAGGCCAGATTTGAGTCTGTCAGTTGAACCGCGTCTCAGTGATGAAATATCAGGCTTTTCTGGTAGAGGCTGCTGGGGCGGTGGCGCTGGTGGTTCCGAAAATCGCGCTTTCGCAGCATCCGATCTGAATGGCAGCCTTCCGTTGATTGAAGGTTGACGCTGAGATTTTGACCGTCCAGGCTCAGGCATTTCCAGCTTCTCTACATCTTTCACGTCTGCTTTGCTGAGTAAGGTATGAACAAAGTGATTCGTCCGCCCCAAGTCCTGGGCTTGAAGCCTCGCATTACGCATCTCCATCTGCCAAGATATTGTTAGTGCGCTGCAACCTGCAGAAGGTCTCGGGGGGAAAAGACGAGAGGGCGTACCGTCAATCGCTTCAATATGATATCAGTCGCGATAGGGGCCAAGAGAAATGATCTTTGCGGTGGGAGAGCGTTGACATGGCCATTTAATGGCCCATTGCCCCCCATGAACCTCCCACCGTTATTACCCATTGCTATGTTGGCACTCGGCCGGCCACGCATCTGAAGAGGCCCGTTAGGCATCATCATCGTCCCGTTGGCTGGATCCAGATCGCCAAAGGTCATATCGAGGACATTGCTGGTGGCGCTCGGAAACCCTGCATGCTCGACTCGAGCAGCAACTTTGTGATGAACGACTGTCTTTTGGTCCTCACTCACGATGTCGATTCCGAGCTCCAAATGATCAGCCGTTTGAAGTTCATGAGGGTCCGATTCGCGATTTTCCTGAGAAAGCCGAGACCCATTCACAAAAGTCCCATTCGACGACTTGACGTCTCGTATAAAAATTTTGCCATTTCGCTCTGCGTGTATCTCTGCATGTTGTCGGGATAGAACCTTACTGTCGAAGTAGCCATTGGTAGGTGTCGGAACAGTTTTTTGATTCGTCTGTCTGCCAACTTTCAGGCTATCAGGAGCGTAAGGGACAGTAATCGTTTTCCGTTCGAATGTTCCATTCAGCGACATCAGATACAGGACGGGTTGGACGGATGGAGGCTGTTCACCCCCCATAGAACCACGCGCCGTATGCTGCTGCTGTTGTTGCTGTTGCTGCTGTTGCTGCTGCTGCTGTTGTTGTTGTTGCTGTTGTTGCTGCATGACATGGTTCTGGACAGCGATGGGTTGCATCCCGCTTTGAGGAGCCAGGATGACATTCGGCCGATTATGTGGTATGTTTGAATTTTCTGATTGCAACTCCTGTTTGCCAGATAGCCACGGGCCTTTCGATCGTTTGCGCGACCCGATTGATGTAGAGCGATGGCTTAGATCGGAGACATCTGTGAGGGATGTCCCATTGGATCGAGAACCATTCGACGAAATAGACTTGGTTGACGAGTTAGACGAGCCCGAGCTTCTCCTCGAAAGCTGCTTCCGCGGCGGCGCGAACATGCCTCTCGCTTCGTCAGCGTCCATCGAGTTGTTTCCACTACGATTTCCCCATGCTAGCCGAGGAATCTGAGGCAAGGACGGAAGACTGGCCACTGCAGTCATGAGGATGGTTCAATTTGTAGATGGGTTTAAAGGATCGTCGGACAACAAGGCGAAAATAGGTAGCCATTCAAATCGTCTCATTGATTGCCACCACGTCCGCCGCCCTCCAAACTCTCTGGTTCTCGAGCGTAAGGAAGCCGCAAGTACCGCGAGGATCGCTTCAGGAGTCTAACCGCTCGTCGTAACGCGGATGGCATGTGGAAGTTTGTGGAGATCTGATTGCCGAACAAAAACATGTCAGCGGAGACCGTGGAGAGCCGGTCAGCCTGTCAGGCTCGGCGTACCCAGTTTATTTTCGCAGCCTCGAAATCCGGGACGACAAGGCAGGAGGAGCACCCTCCGGACGAGTAATCTGGAAGTTTTGTCAAGCGATAATAAAGGTGTAACCTACCGGAGAACACGTTCACCCCGAACGCGATGGGATTGCTGGTGCGCTCGTTCTCAAAACGCTGGCGCAATCAGAGCGTGTTGAACAGGAAGATGGGAGTCTGGACTGTGGCCTGCCAGGCAGTGCCAGCCCCCGACTTCCTCTCACTAAAGCGCCGCCGCTGGGTGCGAAGTGTTCAGAGTTGTTGGGAGCCACATACAGTGTTGCGCGCACATGGCATCTTCTTCAACCACGGATGGCTGTGTGGTCAGCCACAGAAGATGAAGATCTGTTGACCGCGTGAGGATCTTGGACCCTTCATTCAAGCTGAAGAAGGGTGTGAGAGCGACTTTGCAGTCGCATGCTCGACAACATCGATGGCTCATCATCGCTATGCACGTGATGATTCTCACAGTGCCAGTTCTTCTCATGACCCCTGAGTTTACTGTGCGGGGTGGTGGTCGGTCTGCAATAATGTTGTGCCGAAAAGAATTTCTTCACCCAATCAAGGGCGGTTATAGTCAAGAATGACAGCGGCAAGTGATCATTAGCCTTCGACGCGTCGTTCTGATCTATAACCTTTGGTCGACGAATCTTGGAATTGAGACCATCCGAACAGAATGCCTCCCGTTACCGCGGTCCCTGGCGTTGGCCAACATGGGCCTTCCAACTTTGACAAATGTATGATTGCATTATACCCTGCTCATTCATAATAAATAAAAGCTGACCTGACCATTTATAATTACAGTTAAGATGGGTGCCATGATGGGTGGAAGTATGCCTAGAGACGCGCCATCTATCCGCCGGTTGCGCCGGTCGTATGATTCTCTACTGACATGTCACAGCTGTCGGGGTAATAATGGGATTCATCTTTGGTACGAGCTTGCCCATCTTACTCGCCATCTCATGCGTATGACGGAAGGCCTAACTTTGGTAGGAACCGTCAACATTTTCCGATACGGCGCGGGCACGCAAGGCATCATGAGAACACTGGGACAGTACATGGCTGTGTCTGGTACAACATTCGGGTAAAGAAGGGACAAACGTTCGCAAACAATGGCAATGCACGCTGACTATTCGGGCAGTTTCTTCATGTCGATCGGTTCCGTCATCCGATCAGACGCCGATCCGAAACTCCACGAAATGTACAGACGCGCACAACGACGACCGATCCTTATGATGGCAAGTCCTGCTTGGCGAAGGCCTTGAAGAGGCGGAAGATTCTCGAAACTGGAGCCGTGGGGAAACGTTGGTTGAAGTTTAAAGTCGTGTGTTGTCAGCTCTTGGCAGCAAATTTCGTATGATATCCAAAGCAAGTTGGTTCACATTGTATCATTATAATAGCGGATCCCGTGGTCTTCATGATCGTCGTCTGTCAATATCTCTTCCGGATCAACCGGGCCAAATCGAAGTGCTTGCGAAACATAGGGAATCTATTTTTACACAACTCCACCGTGTTCAGACAGGCTTGGCAATGAGGGATCGTTTGCCAATTTAAGTATGCGGTCAGCCTCAGAGCTGAATAATCGTGGCCTTTGTTGTTGACTGGTAGACGGCGGTAGACCAGAAACCCAGAAAACGGAGTGAGGTTATTCTCTTTCAATTGCCGCGGCTTGGCAAAATGATGTCAGATCAAAGATGACCTAGGTCAGCAAACGCCACGCCAACGACTTCCGATTGCGATAAGCAAGCAGTCGTCAGCGCTCACAAGACATCGAGCAGGGCAATAAATACGAGGCGGGCTGAGCGGGTGATGGGCCAGCTTTCATCTTTGTCCATGGTGGCTGATAATATTTCTTCTGTTTGGAGCAAGACGATCGGCAGTCATTTTGGACCCCGAAAAAAAGTCGAGACTGATTGTTGTTCGATGCGAGGAAGTCCGAGCGTTAGAGGAGTGGAGCACTATCTACCTAACGCTCGTACCTACGGAGTACCTAAGATATCTAGGGACCTAACCCTGTACAGACTACGGAGTAATAAGAGAAAATACGTAAACATACACGACAATAACAACGAGTTATACGTCTTTGCCGAAAGCCTAGCCTGATATTCAATAAAATAAACTTCAAAGGGAAAAGAAAGTTGAAAGCACAGGAGTACCAGCCTCGCGAAATGCAAGATCAACTCAATGCGGTCATCTTAGATCTACGGAATAGGCCTTGAAGGATGAGAGCAGCATCTTCAACATGTACGTGCCGACTTCCGCGAACTAGGTACTGGCATCCGGAACCCTCGCTTCATCGCACATCGTTGCTCGCCATCTACATACACTGCATACATACATACGGAGTCCATACATTGTACCGACACAAGGCGCGGCATATGCGGCCGCCTCGATATGTAGCGTGGCGGGTGGTCCCCCAGGGTATCTGTCGGTCTGTCCCCTAGAAGTGAAGAACGGCATCGTCGGGGATTCCCTTCCTTCGAGTCGGGAGGGCTGACCCGTCAGTGGTCACCCAGTCAAGCCGAAGTTGTTAAAAATTGCACAAGGGACAAGCCGGCGTCGGATCTCGCGCAATGCAACCCGTTACCGACCAAGGGGGTAAGGTAAGGTTAGCCGCGAAATAGTCTGCATACCACGGTGATTACTCCGTATAAGTTCAACTACATAGGTATGTACATACAGAATATGTACTCCGTACATATATTAATCTGGCTCATATATCTATTTCGTCTAGAAGCACCCATGGTCTTTCGTCAAATGGGCTTCCCTTCCACGTCGGTCACACGGAGTATACATACCAGGTATGTAGTCTGTATGTACATAGCTATGTACATCACCACCGCGTCAACCTGGCATGCATGACTCGCGACTTGCATTCGCGCATGCGTTCGCAGACCCCTTCTGACGTGCTTCTGGTCGTTCTCATGCCTCCAGAGTCGCCTTGTCCGCTGTAGGTATTCACTCTTGTCTCTTGAGGATTGGCTGCAGGAATTCAGGCCAAGCCAGGGGTTTCTGGGCTGGCATGCTTGCCCTTGAGACAGCGCCCGCAAGAAGCGTTCGCGCAGGCGAACAGGCAACAATCTGCCGCTGGCTGAGACAAGTGAGATTGCGACGTAGTACTCCGTGCATATCGCCCTTGTCCCGTCTGATCTCGAGTCGATGGCCGCGCCATGACTGCAAGCAAGATTTCCAGTAGGTACATACATACATAACGTTTTCCAGTAACGTTGCTGAGTATTCGACTCCACATGTCGCGTGGCAATCGAGGACTGGCCGAGTTTCTTAGCTGAATCTGTGGAGTGTGACTTGGAAGTTGGCGCCATGAATCTACAACATTGTCTCGGGATAAGGCCTGCATCATCATGGACTAGTACCTACCAAGAATAAGGTGAGTTACCTAGCACGGCAGACCGGTATAATCCATGGAGGTGTCCGCTTTTGGCTTCTCGCTACGGCCCGAAATAGACAGCGATTGCCTGATATTGGTACCATTGGTGTTGAATGTAGCTGAGAAGTCGCGTCGACTCGCATTGCCCACATTGTCCGCATTGCCTGGGTCAGAAGCCCCGATGCGACGTGCGGCTCCCTTGATGCCCGAAAAAGACGACTTTCCCGAATACCTATGTGGACGACTTTGCCGGCATGACACTAGTGGAAAAAAAAAAGAAAAACACGATGGATTGGATCGCGACTCCGAAGGTACGCCTTCGTGACTATTTTCCCATGCCTGTGACGCCCTAGTTAGAGGTATTCGTTAGACATGGGCAGACCGAAACTAAACGCATAGTCTTGGCGGGGGCCGAGGACACGATGAGTTCTGGAACGGTGTTCCGTGATCTTCACGAGCAATTCCCTGCAAGCCAGCAAGCCCAGCCATAACGTCTTACGACGCGCGTGATTTGTCTTCTTTTAAGGCTTACGGTAGGTCCCAGGATGAAATATTGTCTTGGTGCACACCAGCAGGCCCCCCCCCCCCCCGTCCCGCTGTCATTATATAGACGCCGGACGGAGGGTTTGCTCAGAATATCTACCGTGCTATTTATACTAACATCAAGGGACTTATATATCTTACTCGTAGATCAGCTCTTGTTTCACTATTCAGTTCAGGCCAAGAGTCAAGGCGTTTAGGGCTGTGAAGAAAATGGGCATCTCTATTAGCAAGGGCTGGCCTATAAACGTCGGAGGCGGGCTCTCACAAAGAAGAACAAATGGGTAATTGAGATTTGGTTGTTTTTTTTATTGACCTTCCTCGTCGTTTTCGTCTTTCTTGTTTTTCCTCTCTTCCATCCTTGTCTGACCCTGATGATAGCTTCAGAAGAGGTCTACATGCTTACGGTGTTTATAGGAACTCTTTACTAGGAACTCTCGTTGCACCGTTGCTGCCCCTGTTTCTGCACAATAACCCTCTGCCAAATGGCTATCCATGGAGTCTGCTTGACGCAAGCACGGACTATTACGATCACCACCCACGGACGGGTGTCATTCGGACGTATGACTTCACCATCAGTCGAGGACACATCGCCCCTGATGGGTTTGAGCGCGAGGTCATATTGGTGAACGGTGCGTTTCCCGGGCCTCTCATCGAAGCGAATTGGGGCGACACCATACAGGTGACCGTTCACAACAACATTTCCACTACAGACGAAGGCGTATCGCTCCACTGGCATGGATTTCTTCATCACGACAAGCCATGGGAGGACGGTGTTCCGGCCGTGACGCAGTGCCCCATCGCCCCTGGCAAGACCTTCACGTATTCCATCGAAGCTGAGCTGTACGGAACAACATGGTACCACTCACACTATTCAGCGCAGTATTCTGCTGGGCTTTTTGGTCCCATGGTGATTTACGGACCGCGTACGGCACCCTACGACATTGATCTCGGCCCTGTCATGCTGTCGGACTGGTACCACAGCGACTACTTTGACCTCGTGAAACAAACCATGAAGCCCGATTCCAGCCCCGTCGTTTCGGACAACAACATGATCAACGGGAAAGCGAGCTACGATTGCTCAAGATTGTCCCCACAAGACAGATCACGCTGCACCAACGACGCTGGCCTCGCCAAGTTCAGGTTCAAGCGCGGCAGGACGCACCGCCTCCGACTCATCAACGCCGGCTCCGAGGGACTTCAGCGCTTCTCCATTGACGGGCACACCATGACCGTCATCGCCAACGACTTTGTCGCCGTCCAGCCCTACAAAACTACAGTTGTCACCCTGGGGATCGGTCAGCGAACCGACGTGCTCGTCAGGGCTAACGGTCTTCTCGACGCCTACTGGATGCGCAGCAACATTTCCCAGCTGTGCAGCTTGTCGAACAATCCTTCTGCCTACGCCGTCGTCTACTACGACGACGCAAACGATTCCTTGGTACCACAGTCGAAGCCGTGGGATGTTCCCGATCCTGGTACCTGCGCCAATGATGACCTGACTGTGACGGAGCCCTACATGGTGCGCCAGCCCATGGAGCCAGACCTGACGTACGACATGGACGTGAACGTGTTCAAGAACGGAAGTAACATCACGCTATGGTCCCTGGATGGTGTATCCTTCCGAGGCAACTATAATAGCCCGACGTTGCTCATGAGCGCTTTGGGAAACACGACCTTTCCGGAGGAAGCTAATGTCAGGAACACGGGCTCGGCGAGGAGCGTTCGCGTGACGATTAATAATAAAACGCCCATCTCGTAAGTTTCTTCACATTCTCTCAAATTCCATCTCGACAGCAAGAAACAAGAAAGGGGATGCCGAGTTGCGGAGTTAAGAACGGCATGGCTCACACCAACTTTATCTAGACATCCCATCCACTTGCACGGCTTCAACATGTATCTCTTGCATGAAGGCCCCGGTACTTGGGACGGCACCATCATCAACGGACATAACCCCCAGCGCCGTGATGTCCAGCAAGTTCGGGCAAACGGCCATATCGTTATACAGTTCGATGCGTCATCTAATCCAGGTATGTTCCGGTGAACCCCCTAATTCTCCTCCCCATCATAACACCACCGAAAAGACGAGAGGCACTGACATGGCGATTTTCTCCTTTCTTCTAACGCAGGTGTCTGGCCACTTCACTGCCACATCGTATGGCACGCTTCGGCAGGATTCCTCCTCCAATTCCTGACCAACCCAGACGAAGTTGAGAATTTCCGGCCGAGACTTCCCCATGTCATGGCCGAAACATGTCGGCAATGGGGCGACTGGACAGACACGAATATTCCGGATCAGATTGATAGTGGGCTATGAGGTTCAACGAAGCTATGATTCTATGATGAAGAGAAGTATGGCATTGGGTAATAGAGAGAATATAGAGTCTTAATGTTGATAGTGAATGGTAATGTTTACTTTCTAGAGCCTCTAATGTTCATGCACGCATCGGAAGCTGGGTTCGGGAGTCTGGAGATAGGGAAGATACCAACAGATGCCGCCCTTTCTGTCTCATCGTTTCTAGCTGGATACGCAGTAAGTTACGATGACGTGTACGCACAATGATTGCCTTGATTCGTTGATGTTGCTCGCGCGTGTTGTGTTCGTAACCACATGGTGATGTATCTTGAAGATGGTATTTGCTCCAAAGAGCCCTCGATTACTTGGTCTCCCTTGTGCTGGTTTTTTTTTTCGGCAGCTTCTCCTTCTCAGACAGCTTCTTCTTTGACAGCTTCCTTTTGAACAGCTCTCGGCTCCATAGATTCTGTGACGGTGGTTTGGGGAGCTTCATGCGTCTCCTTGTGTGTATCCAAAGAAAGCGTCTTCGAATCGTCTGCTTTGTCTGCTACTGGATTCGCTGAGCTCTCAATGGACTTCATCTGCTCATCAGCAACGTGATCAGTAACAGTGACAGCGTCGGAGACAGAAACATCAGACTGTTTTGGCGAGGCAGCATCTTCGTCTTTCGCAGCGGCCACGGGTGGTCCCTCTTCGACCCCATCTTCGGTGACCTTGTCCTCTTCACTGGGACCATCTTGACTGCGGCCATCTCGACAGGCAGCATCTTGGCTGTGACCATTTTGACTGTGACTATCTTCACTGGAGCCATCTTGACCGGGTCTATCTTGGCCACTCTGATCATCGAGTTTCAAGGCTGATTCCACCCTCTCAGTCAATAAGTTAACCTCGTCTTCCAGCTTCTTCTTTTGCTTCGCGGCACTAACAAGCTGCCGGTCAGCTTCTTCGTCGCCCACGACCCCTCGCCAGAGCGCCTCCAATTCATCTCGCCAGCCCAGCTCGTCAGCAAACTTCCGAACGCCATCATCGCAAGTCCCCAGCAGCAGAACATCATCCGTCCTGTGGCCCAGACTGCCTACTCGCTCCATATTGATCAAAACTCGAGGCGTACCCCCCGGCGCCATGTCTGGCGTCGCAGAAAAGGGAGCAACGCTCAAGCTCGTTCCCATAACGAGTATCACATCCGCAGTGGCAGGATATTGGCAGTTGTCTCGGAACAGAGTTGGCATTGCCTCCCCAAAAAAGACAATGTCGGGCTTCACGATGCCTCTACAGTGAGGATCCTTGCAGTACGGCACTGTAGCATCCGCGACGTGGAGCTTCATCTCCCGATCCGGAAATTCCTTCTTGCAGTCAATGCATCTTTGCGTCGCGAAACTACCGTGCGCTTCAACAATCTTCTCTGGCGGGACGCCCACTCGTCGTTCAAGACAGTCTATGTTCTGGGTGAAGACCTTTAGCAGAACGCCCTTTTTGGCGAGCAAAGCAAGAAAGGCATGCGAGACGGTTGGATAGAATTTCCCGGGATACAGCTCCCGCGCGAGGTAGTAGAATGGTAAGGGGTTCCCGCGAAAGAAGTCTATATCAAAGACGGCTTCGGCGTCGGGCAGATTCAGCCGCGCGAGATGGCTGTATATGCCCGTTCCGGGTGAGCGGAAGTCAGGTACTATGTAAGGTTAGCGTTGAGTAGTTGGCTTTTGATTTAAGGTACGTTTGGGGTCATCAACGAGAAAGAAGAAGGTTCAAAATAACAAACAATCACTCCAAAGTATGTAGTGCATGCGAATCACCAAAGGGATGAACAAGGAACGGGACGAGTGGACATACTTCCTGCTGAAGTGGATATGCCCGCACCGGCCAACACCACAATTTGCTTTGGATTATGATTACTACCAGACTTGACGTATGCTGCCACAGCCGGCAACGTCTTCTCCGTCAATGTCAATGGCGTCTCGGGATCGTCCAAGAAGGCTGACTCCCCTTGCCCCATTCCTACGACGGGACCCAGCCTACTGGGTGGTGGGCTGCTTCTAAAAGGGGGGAGGGAAAGATTCGGAAAAGGGGCGAAAGGCGGGGGGTTTCTTTATTTGTCGAGATTGCGGCGTTTCTAGACTCCTGTTGGCGATATCAAGAAGCGAAACTCTCCCAGGACTTCGTAGAATTGCCGTGGGCTAAGACGAGGCAGAAGAGGGGAATCAGGTAGCGGTGGACCAAAGTCTGTGGATCTTCTGGCTTCTTTTGTTTTGCTCGGATGGTATCCGTGTAGGTATGTACCCCGTGTGTTGGGTTTGCAAATCGATCTGTGGATTGTTCTGCAGACGTAATAAGGGGGGAAAATGTTTTATGCCGCTTGCTATTCGCCTCCTTCATAGGTAGCAACGTCGCGTTTGTGTGTGGTGTAGTGTCTTATCGATAACACGGTTTGCAGCGGCAATTGCAACCATCACGAAACCATAATGTGCAAATGAAAAGATATTTGAGTATCAGAAAAATTTGCAAGCTGCGCCCAGGGGAAAGGACAAGCTCTTGGGATTGCAAGAATGCCCGCATGTTGGAAAAGGGGGCCTGCCGTGAGGGTTGGTTGCACGGGACGCCCAGGACGATTAGTCTGTACGACACATGAGACACTCTACTACTGCATCATGAAATCATTTCTATTCGTAATCAGGTTCAACGCCAAACATAATGCCCGTATTGATACCTCTGACAATTGCAGTTCCACCACTACTCCAATCCTATCCGTGTCTCTGTCTTGCCTGTGCAAATTGCTCCTCCTGTAAGCGTGCGAGCTCTTCCATGGACATGCCGCTGTTAGCGAACTTGTCCGCTTTCTTCTCTCGACCCTGAACACAAATATCAGCCAAGTCGATAGCCTAGAAAAGAGAATAGTAGGTCGGCGCACCTTTTGTACTTCCTTGTGTTCCGCCGCTGCTTCTAGCACGGCAGGGACGTAGTCTGTGAAACCGAGCTGCTCGAGCGCCTTGATAATGTGATCACATGCGATGGTCTTTTTTGCTTCCTTTTCTGAAATTTCGTTTGCCTCTGAGGAGATGAGCGTGATAAACTCGACACAGCATTCTATCAAGAGATCCCGCGACTCTTTGGCAAACGTTAACCCAGCTTGTGCTGGGAGAATTTCGCCGACGATTTTTTGCACCGTGGCTGTACAGCGTGAGTCAGAAGAGGGCAATGATTGATAGGGTCCAAGAGGCTGGTGACTGCATACCTTTGGGAAGAGACAGATCATCGTTGCCTACGAGAGGGTGGTATTAGCTTGTGCTTCGTCAGTGATGGAACATGACGAGAAGTAGGTGTGTTAAAGCCAACATAGATCAAGGCCCGAATCTACCGCAGCCCAGTAGCGATCCTGCGCAGGGCGATGGCAATGATACATCGAGTGGTCGAACTATCGAAGGGGGGGCAGAGGATGGAACAGATATAGAACTGATGACGAGTGCTTGGAGAGGCCACGGAGCGTTGGGCTGAGGAGCCAGGCTGCTTCATATATCTGCGGACTAAGGCCGTAGCTACAAGCTTTAGAGCAGGACGTCGCGTTGCATCCCGGCACTACAACGTGGCAAAGACGACTTGACTGTGTGATATCAACTTGATGGCTCATACCCCGCTCGTCGATCACTTCAGCAAAGTATGCTCCGGCGAAGGTGAAGGTAAGTAGTTAATCGACGGCCGGCAGTCACCACCAGCTGTCAACAGTCAACAGCAGTCACGGGGCAGAGATGGAGCAACGCGCACAGGCAGCCGTGGAGTGAAACATAGCTGATGAACGGGCCGGACGCAAACAAAAAGTCTTTGCTGTTTTTGGGCGGCCACATACATACAGCCATTGTCGTGGTTGGAAGCTACGGGAGCACCGGTGCCCCCATGATGCAGTATGAAGAGCCAGGATGAAACACGGGAGTGGGTGACGGCTTGCCTAAGACGAAGTCTTACCTGCGTATTCGTGGTCCGACATGATGTTGCGATGGCGAGTTTGCGCCGCGAGATACAAGATGTGGTTACAAGATATGATGGAAGTTCTCGAGATGAAAGCCGGAGATGTAATTCGCAGATGTGCTTAGATTGCTTGTTGGGATGAATCCGGTGACGGTCACGCGGATGCCCGCGTCAGGACCGGGTTGGACGTCGATGTCGTGAATAAGGAATGATGTCGGTGTTTGGCGGCTGATGAGACGGATTGGGAGTCGCGAACTGGGACGGTTGGATCTGCATTTGGTCAACCAAGTTGGTGGGGCAGCGCGGCCTGATATACCTGCGCCCAGCAATGTGGGAAGTCTCTTGGAAAGGCACCCATTGACCCCCATTGACCTGTGTTGACTTGTTTGACTCGCTCCAACAAAAAAGGCGCGAGCTTCACAAGCACATCGTGCTCACTGCGCATCTGCTCTTTAGTCCAGCGGGGCATTCATGGCCAGTCAGAGCGCGCCGTTTACCGGTGATGGAAGTGAGATGCGGATTGTGGGTACCTCAGGCGCAACGATCTGTGGCCGTACCCGCAGTCTTGATGCACGTGCCAGCGGCTCCGCAGTGTAAAAACTAGACGAAAAAAATATTTTGGCGCACCTCTCCTTCTTTCCTTCCAACAAGCGACTGCAAATCACCATGAGGTCCCAAGCCTTGAACCAGCGCCTCGATGTGCCTGCGCACTTCGTCGTGTCTGATGGCGTACTGACTGGTGACTGTGGTCATTGACACTCAATGGTAAGAGTTACGCCAGCTTCTCTGCGTTTTCCCCCGTTTTCCCCCTTTTTCAATACCCAATGATGAGATACGTTGTCGCCCCAGTCTGAAGAGGTTCGACAAGCCTCTTTGTTGACACGACACGTCTTGTGCCAATAGACACTACTGAGACTATACCAAACCCTGCTCTACTATTTTTCTATCGCACTTTTTGTACATTGGGAGCTAACAGGGCTGCACTTAGTTATCAGGACATGACATCCTTCAACGTAAGGAATCTCACCGATCAATTTGCTTTGGGAACTGCCGTGATGCCTTTTGCTATCTGGTACTATCAAATACCGATCATATTATGACGGAGACAATACGATGGCCTGAGCGCAGTACTTGCAACTACGTTGAACATGGACATGCCTCCAGTCACAGATAGGCTGACCTATTGCTCAGCCCCAGGATATCTCATTCTACTGCTGGCCGTGCCTTCGTGGCGAATGACAAGGTAAGGAGACTTTTGTGCTCGTGACTTGTACCGTAATATGTTTGCTATGATGAAGAAACTTATATTCCATGCTAATACCGAATGCATATGCATCCATGTGGAGTAAATTAAGAAGAGCTTATCTTTCGACTGACTGCAAACTTATCAACGAACTTTTTGTACAATGCTTCTTTGTCAGTTCAAGACTTCAAGCTAACACTATTGAAAGCCTTAGATTACTTCAACCATCCCGTCACGTTAATCTTGATACGCCTTGAGTTCCGGTGAGTTCCATCTACCGTCTTGTCAGTGACACAACGCAAGTTTTATGGGATGGGGGAACGCACTTGAGATTCTGGCCACTCATTGTTTTGTTGGGTCCCGCCACGAACCGCGCTATTACGTGCCCAGGTTGCTCTGGCTTCAGTAGTTGGCCTTGCTCGAACGCTTGGATGAAATTGTCGTGTTGCGACTTATCCATGGAGTCCTTGCCAAAGGAACGAATGTGCTTCTGCATATCTGTATCCACTCTACCCGGTTCGATGGTGATGCTTGTAAAATCCTTTTCTTCAAAGGCCAGGCACGTCGATAGCGAGTTGACAGCTGCCTTGGATGACGCATAGGCACTCCATCCTTGGTAGGCAGTCCTGGCCGCACCAGAGGATACCCACATAATGCAGCCCTTGGTTTTACGAATCTCGGGAATCGCACGTTGAGCCTGCATGGAGTAAGCCACGATGCACATGTAGACCAGTTAGAAGAAATATGAAAAAGATGCTGTCTCACCATTGCGATACAACTGAAAACGTTGACGTTGTAGAGGCCCTTGCACTGAGTGATCGACATGCTCTCAAACTTTTCCGACACAAGCATTGCATGATTCAGGACGAGTCCATCCAGCCGACCAAAGGCCCTCAACGTCGTGCTCATGACTTTTTCCGGCATCTACTCCAATGCAGGAATCATTAGCTTCCATTGTCAATTCCACAGCCCAATGTCGCAGACACAATGAGACTGAAGAAACCGCGTGGAGCGCCCCCCAATTCCATTTTCGAAGAGGCCAACTATCTCCACGGAATGAGAGATCATTACCTCTGCATCAGTCATATCTCCAGTCACATAATCAACCTGTCCTGGATACGCCCTCTTCAGATCCTCCAACGGCCCGGCGGAACGAGCAGTCACGACGACCTGGTGCGACTCCCCGACTAGATACTTTGCAATGGCCAAGCCGAGGCCCTGACTAGCGCCGGTGACGATGAAGACTTTGGAAGCCATGTTGAGAGTGTGTCGTTTCTGGGCCGTTGTAACTTGTGAGCTCTGGGGTTGTAGGGAGGTGTACTGCACACGATTCGATTTGTTTCTTGTGGTTCATGGGTTTGGGCTGCGAAATCGGGGACGAACTCCATTGCTGACTTGTGTGGGGTTCGCCGATCCGGGTCCGCAAGAGCGCAGGAAACGTGTGAGCACTGACTCCTGAGAGCAACTTTGTGTGCAACAGGATGGAAACTCTTTGGAGGGGTCAACCGTCAAACAGGTATTGGAGGAGCTCTCCGTACGGTATTTTTGCGATTTGCAGTTTTTTAGATTTTTTTGTCTAGTAGGTAGGTATGGCTCTACTAAAGTTGAAAGCCCTTGCTGCGGCATATTTGCTACGCCCCATGGAATACTGGGAACATGTAAGGGCAGAGTTCCCATATCCACGATCTGCTAGAGAAATACGTGCAGACGATGAGGAACCGAGGGTCCTAAAACAAGGAGCGACTATGTACTTTATCCTCAGACCGCTGAACAGGTTCATCCCTTGATCAGTAAATAGTTTCCTCTCTTGATCACTTGTATACCAGATTCATTGCAATTCCGAAAAGGATCCCCTCGCCCACCACAACCACAAAAAGACGGCGCTCTTCAAAGCAAAATCATGCGTAGGCGGGCAATGTCCTCCGAGGTAGCCCTGCAGCAACCCCCTACAACAATCTGCTTCCACTTGCCACGGGATTGCGTCGCCCTCACGGCATCCGCAAGCTGCTGCTCCCACGGCACATCGCTCTGGACGGCCGACTTGTCAGGGATATCCTGCGGCATCTCCCACTTCTTCGTCGTGGAATTGTAGACCTCGCCCTTGGTGCCGTCCGGATACAAGACCAGGGCCGGCCACTCCTCCAGGAGGCCCTCGCTCACCATCTCCTCCATGGCCTCTTCATACCGCTGCAGCAGCACGGGCACCTTGCGCACATTCGTGCAGTTGATGCCCACACCCCAGGGCAGAGAGCGCGCCAGGGTCTTATCCAGCATCGTCCGCAGGGCCTCCTTCACAGATTCCCCCGTGGGGAGAGCTTCCCCCTCGCCCGGGTACAGACAGGACATCCAGAAGCGCATGTCAGCCAGCTCCGGCGCCATATCTAGAGCTCTGCGCATAGCAGCAATCTCGTCGACGCGCGGAATCGTCTCCATAGCTAGATAGGCCACCCGGCGCGACAGGCCATCCACCTTTGCAAACAGGGCCAGCCTCTCGCGATGCCACTCATACAAGGCGTCCTGCGAATCATGCTTCTCGTCATACCGCCCACTATATTCCTGGCTAGGGCTCATGCACGCCCCGTAGGGCCCTAGGCTGAGCGCCACGGACGCAACAGACCCCGCTGAAGCCGCTCGCCCACCGGGCTGCTGCTGCCGCTGCTGCTGCCGCGTCGCGCTCTCAGCAATGCATACGGCCCTCTCGAGGAATTGGGGTATATTCGCCGCGTCGATGCCCTCGGGGAATGAAGCGTGCGATTCGCATGTGTTGGCGAAGCCCTCGATGGAGACTTGGTATGTCGCCGTGAGGAGAATGTCCACGGGCAGGCGGCCAAAGTCGGCTTGGCACTGGAGGAGCGTGTGCGGGGCAGACACGACGAGGTCGCTCGACCAGAGAGGCGTCGAGGGGCCGAATTTGATGTGGTATTTCTCTTCGAGTGAGGTGCCTAGGCCGCCGTCGAGAATGAGGATGGGGGTGGTCATGGTGTTTCTTTTTTTGTGTTTCTTCGTTCAAAGTTTGATTGTGTGTGTTGAGTTATGTAAGTCTTCTTTTTGGGGCTTCTCGGGATATTTTGGGCTTTAGTCGACCATGTATGTATGGAAAAACTGAAGGGGGGGGGGGGGGGGGGGAAAAAAAAA
>SRPO01000394.1:0-20560 GCA_018360065.1 Claviceps pazoutovae
CCCACTTTCCCACTTTCCCACTTTCCCACTTTCCCACTTTCCCACTTTCCCACTTTCCCACTTTCCCACTTTCCCACTTTCCCACTTTCCCCTCTTGTAAGCGGCGGGCAACACTGTTTATGATTGCATTTGGATGTCCTCTGCTCGGCGAAGATGGCGCAGTCACACGCATATGCACACGTCTGGCGTTTACAGTGTATGGGCTTATATGGTCCTGACTGTGCGACTCCTGCAATACAGCTCCTGTTATACAGTCTCTACATACTATAGATTTACTGTATGGCCGTACTCAGTACTTTACAGTCTCCGCAGTATAGTCTCTAATGCATGAGTCTATGACCATGCTGTAGGTACAGTCTCTGGGTACTATTACGTTTTGTTCTCCAGAATAGCCCCATTTCATGACCCCATTTTTTCAGCTCATACTTACGTACACATACGTATGTCGTACGTAAATGCTGTGTGTTGGTGGTAGTTTTCTCCAATGTCCAACATATTCCCCACGCCCTATGTGCTCCTTTCTGCATGTCCTCCCACAGCTGTCTCGGATACAAACGGACGGCGAAGGATGAAAGATGAAAGATGAAAGAGGAGGATTCTTGCTGAGTCTCGGACTTGTTCTTAGGGGAGTTTAGAACAAGAAAGAACAAGACACTGCAGGGGGCTTCTTAATGCTCATTGGCAAACTCGCGGGACGGGCGCATGTACATCAATGTATTGGCCATTGGATTTTCTTCTAGACACGTGAGTAGGCGGCTAATTACGAGCAGGCGCTGTAGACATCTACCCATTGTGTCGGGAATTTGCGCAAAGACGTGACCAACTCCGGCCGCGCGTTTTCTCAGCAATGCATGCACTTGTGTCATCTCTTTCCTGCAGATGTGGCAGATCGTTGTGCGAGCGGGTAGATTTCCTGCCGTGGAACATTCTCCGCGTGGGAGTCGATGGCGCGCGGCTTTTGGGAATTCCGAAAGGGATGGGGGTTAGGGTTGTGGGATGTAACGATGTTGGATGTCGTGTGATCTAAACGATCATGATGGTGCACAATGTATCGCAGCTCGCTGGACGATATAAGATCAAGATGAAACAATGAAGACATGCATAATGCAGAACTATATGGCGTAGACATATGATGTAAAACAAATATATTCTAGGGGCTGTACAATACAACACAATAGTCGATTTACAGCCAGCACGCGATACGCTCCACGATGTACATACAAATGCCATGCAAGGTACACATTACACAATACATCTGTGATGCCTACATACAAACATACAGCCCCTTCATGTATATTTTTTGCCAACTCCGCGAGTCTCCTCGTTAACAAGACTTCAAGCTGACCACGCAAGCAGCACCTTCAAGTACAACTCAGATCACACAGCAAAGCACTATGGCATACGCATTTATATTCACCCACAGCATCTGTACCTAGGTAGGGCAGGTCATGTCCAATCCGTGTCTTCGCCGAGGAATCCTTCATCACACCACGTCACTTCAACTCCCCCTCCCATACCTCTCTGCACAGCCCACCAAAAAATATCCTGCGCCGTTTCATTGACTTCTTCTAGTCCCCTACCGCGAAAGAAGGCCATAAATAAAGATACAAAAGTCTCTACACCCCACACGGGGAAAAAGGTGAGAAAAGAGAAAAGAAAAGATTCCCCCAAGAAAATCACACAGAGATCTGTCCTGTACGCCTCCTCCATGAATAATCTTTTTTATCTTCCGAAGCCCCCTTCCTTCATCATCCATCAAAAATATCTGGATCCTCCCCATCTCTCGTGAAACAGCTCCTCTTGGCTTCGCCACCCAATGTCCACTCCTTGTTTTCCCCCTCTCCCCTAGACAGGCAATTGCTTCGTCTCCTTGGGCTGGGCGAGCAACCTTCCCCGGATAGAGTACCGCTGCGGCGTAGACATCTGCTGCGTACGAGTCTGCGGAGTCTTCCCCATAGACATGGCCATGGCCGCGGGGAGCCGAGAATTGTCAGCCGCAGCGGCATCGGGGACCTTGGTTCCAGCACCGGCAGATGAGGGCTCCTATGCCACTCGAAGATCTGCCAGGTGAAGGTTCTTGGTCTGTCGCGGGAGACGGCCGTCACGTTCGTATAGATAGCCACAAGTTGCGCAGAGGGACTGTTTTGTGTCAAGCAAAGTTAGTATCGTGTCATGAGTGAGTGAAAAGGGGAGGGACAGTAAAAGCAAAAAAAAAAAAAAAAAAAAAAAAACGGCTGTGAATGGTTCACGTCCACTCGCTCGCCTGCCCGCTGCTGCCGCTGCTGCTGCTGCTGCTGTCTTACCTTTGCTCCCGCAGGCCCATCGCGGACCGCCCAAATACTCGTCCCCCAAACACGACAATGCGTACAGCGCCATGTACTTCTCTCTGCATCCGTAAGAGCTCCCCCACCCCCATAGCCGCCGCCCACATCGGGTGTTCCCCGTCCGCCAGGCGTCCCACTGCGGTTCTGGGGACTGATACTCCTGAAGCGGCGCTTCTTCTTGGACCGCTCTCCTCGTCCCATGCGTTCTTCCTCGAGCTCCATAGGCATACCAATGCCTGCTCCAGCGCCAAAGGGGTGTCCGCTAAGCATACCCGTGCTGGAGCTAAATCGGGCGGTTTCGCGACGCAGGCGGCGTGCTTCTCTCTCGCGTTCGTTCTCGCGCTTCTCCATCTCCTCTTTGCTGAGCATCTCAATCTTGGGCTCCCAGTCTGCGCCCAGGTGCTCGGGATCGTATCTCCAGCCAGCTTCGGTGCCCAGGGCGGCGTCGTTGGGTAATTCTTGGTGCAGTCCGCCCCAGCCTGTGACGAGTCCGCCCGCTTCGCATGCTTCCTTTTTTAGCCGCAGGACGGCCTCATAGATGGCGTGTGTCATGGCGGGAATCCATTCGCCTGTGAGGCCGAGATCTGCGCATGTTATCTTGGCAAAGGCCTCGGCTGTGCCTGGCGGGTGCAGCAGGGACCACTCGAATTTGTCTGTGTAAAGCATTGAAGCCATGTTGAGACTCAGATTGATGATGCATCGGTACGTATCGTCGGGGTTGTAGTCGTCACAATCTGATGAGATGGGCGTTGCGCTGGCCGTCACTTGGGGAACAGGGCCACCGGGTTTGGGCGTTGCTGCAGCACGATGGCCAGCACCGCCGGCTGCTTGGGCTGGGGTGTCTGGTCGTGACAAGCCTCTGGAAAAGGATGCCGGCGATTCCTCTCTGGATTTGGAAAAGAAGCTTGGCCGCGGTGTTCCCGCCATGAGCGATCCATTGGCACCACCCGTGGGGACAGCGGCTGTTTGTGTCCGGGATGGCGCTGCCGCCGGCGGTGCATATGACTCTGTGTGAAATAAGGGATGGAGGGCAACGCCGGCGTACTCTTCCAGCTGCGTCCGGATCTGTTTGCTTATCTCCGCGACAATGATGGCTTTGTTGGGCAAGTCCAGATCCTGGGCCAGTGTCTGCGCGAACTGGTCCGTCGTCACCAGAGTCTCGTGCAGATTCCAGCAAAATATGTCTCTCAGCTTGTAGGGCACCGTCATCTCTCCTGGCCGATACTGGGGCAACGTTACGTCGACTGATGGTGTGTTTGGGGGAGGAAAGGCGGCCATGGGAACAAAGGCGGCGATATCGAGATCGATCCGTATGGGGATCAGGGTCAGAGGCAGGCTTGCTTGCGCAGCATTCTGCTGGTCGCTCTTCATCGCGCGATTCTTGCCCATCCAGTCGCGCCATATCCCTTGTACCTGAACAGGCTGTTTGGTCTCCTTTCCAGCTCGCTCGGCCAGGTCTTGTCTGGTGGCAGAGTCTTCTTTTCGCAGACTCCGCAGGCCTGTTGGCCGCCGGCGGGGATCGTCGCTCTCATCCTCAAGGTCGTCATAGCCATCTTCAGCATAGTTGATAATGGTTGTGCCCCGCTTGGTGGTCCTTGAGAGGGGACCTGACGGCGCAGATGTCGGAAGGACGGGGGTCAGAAGTGAGTTGTTGTAGGCGCGCAATCGAGGCGCGTACGAGGATTGGAAAGCTTGTGGTTTCGAGCGCTCCATGTTTGCTTGCTTGTCCTGGTCAGGGCATGCTGTCGTGATGGCGTCTCGTGTGTTTGTGGCGAGGGATAGCAGATCGGTTTTCGGTGGTTGGTGATGGTTTTCGGAAATGAGAGTTGCAATCGACGCACGAAACGCGCGGCGCAGGGGCGTGATGCCCGTGACTGCGAAGAAGAGTTTGCAACGGCGACCTGAGTTATTCGAGGACCACAGGCGTGACGGAGGAATAAAGACGCGTGCAATCGTCGATGGGTGTCGATGGATGGGGACGTGTGTAAAATGTGCGGATTCATGCGATGGCGGGTGAAGCGATTCTCAAGGGCGCGATTCGTGCATACGGTCCTCGTTCATGGCGCGTTGTTGGCAACGCTAAGACTTTGTTGCAACTTGCTGCTGTGGAACTGTGGGACCGTGGACCAACCGCCGCTCCAGCCACATTGTCTCCAGCTATGCATCAGCCATGCACCAGCCACACCCGGCGGCAGGCACAACTTCAAACGAACAAGTGGAAGATGCGGGCAGCGGAAGGTGCAAACGGCCCCACTGACATCAGAGGCGTTGGAGGCTGGAGCTTCCCTCGTCCCCTATCGCGATGCTGTCCCACATCACCAGCCTACCATCTAATACTGCTCGGAGCGTTTAATCCAGCCTACGAACCCGCATACATCCTCCTATCACGAAGACATGTCGCCGTCCGCCATCATAGCCCCTTCCATCCTGTCGGCTGACTTTGCGCAGCTCGGCGAGGATTGCGTCCTCACCATGGACCAAGGAGCCGACTGGCTTCACGTCGACATCATGTTCGTCATGCCTTCAACCCTTTCAAAGCCACGGACGCGCCAGGATCCTGACCACGTAACCTCCTAGGGACGGCCACTTTGTCCCCAACATCACTTTTGGAGCCCCAGTTGTCGCCAAGATCAGAAAACATGTTGAACGGCCGAGCGAGGCGCATGGCAAGGGCACCTTTGATTGCCACATGATGATTGCAGAGGTACATTGAAGCAAGAACAGGGGTTAATGCTCCCGGATGTTTGATGGCATTCAATTCATACCTTTCTCTTTGCTTTTTCTGGATCCCCCTTTTTTCTTCTTCGTTTACCCTGTTATCTGCCTCCAGGCTAACCGATCTCTCGCTTTGCGCAGCCCAAGAAATGGGTCAAGGAATTCAAAAACGCCGGCTGTGACCTGTACTGTTTCCACTATGAAGCCGCCTTTTCGACAGCCGCCGAGAGCCCCGAGGAGACGTCAGACAAGAAGACCAGTCCAAAGGAGTTGATCCGATATATCCACGACCAAGGATTACTGGCTGGCATTGCGATCAAGCCGGACACGTCTGTCGACGTGCTATGGGATATTCTGGAAGCTGCGGATCCCAAAGATAAGCCAGATGTAGGTTCTTCATTCAAAGGAGACATCATCCGTCTTCTCCCCCAGAATCTACTTTGTGTATTTTGATTCCCATCTCCTTCCCTTTTCTGGCAATGCTAAACACAGGAAAAAATAGATGGTCCTCGTCATGACGGTTCATCCTGGCTTTGGTGGCCAGAAATTCATGGCCAGCGAGCTGCCCAAAGTTCAGGCCCTGCGTGCCAAGTATCCCGATATGAACATCGAGGTGGATGGCGGCCTGGGGCCAGGTACCATCGACCAAGCCGCTGACGCTGGCGCCAATGTCATTGTTGCCGGCAGCGCCGTGTTCGGAGCCAAGGATCCATCCGAGGTGATTACATTGCTGCGTGACGCGGTTGAGTCGCGATCTGGTAGGCTGTGAGGGTGACGGATGCTCGTAGACGAGGACGCATGAGATGGACGACGTCTGAAAAATAGGTGGCGAGATTTCTTAAGCATGTGCGTGTAATGTGTAGACCGTTCTTTTTTTAACGAGAAACGAAAGAAAAGTAAAAGTGTCGAGTTTAAACGGGAGCGGGGGTCTTGTGAAGGCTGCATCGCGTCTTGAACTGTGTGGTGGCACAACACGGACGGCCCCTGTTTCGGTATCGGGTTTTGGACTTCGGGAATGAAACTCAGCAACACGTCAAATTCAAGGGCCCCATTTCAGATTGTGTGACTTGTCACCGCATTCACGGGTAACGACATATGCTTACACCTCACATCGGAGCCGCGATTCATCCTGATCTGGGCAGCTTGCCGAATGTGCATAGGTATATCTATCTCCTCGCTCTTTTTTTCCCTCCCTCTTCCCTTCTCCCCTTCATAACATCATCTGGAAGATCCTATGATGCAAACTGTGCCGCTTCCACTACCAGTCCAGAATCCAGATGATCCTTCAAGCGGCGCTCAGCGAAACAATAGCCAAGACGCTCAACTAAAACGCGTTCTGGGCCTAGGCTCCACGCTGAGACACAATTTCGTCAGACCGCAATCCGATCTATGAGAGAAAGCTAATCTGCTGCCTCAAAACCGGAGCACACATACCGGGGATGAGTTGGATGAGCTTGTGAAAGAAAAGGGGTGGCGAGCCAATGGCATTGATTCAGAAAGTTCGAGTGATGAATTTAGAGTACTGAAAAAAGTATTCCATTGAAAAATATTTTCCCAGCATATGCAGAAAAGCAGGGTATCTCTTCTCATTGTAACCAATGCTTACATCGCTAAATATCATGTCATGCATCCACAATTTCCTCTTCGTTTGAGGCTATACCACTCACTCACTTGACATGCACCTCGAGAGTATCCAAGTCATCAATTTCCACTTCCTCCATGGTCATGTGCTCTTCCAGGCGATCGCCATCAAACCAGATACCTACGTCTTTGCCCACCGCGGAAGCTTGCTGCGTCTGGAAGCCCGTGATGAGGGTCTCGACCGTCGTCTCCCGACGAACCGTGAGCTTCACATCGGGAAGCCCACGGGATTTCAGCACAACGCGAAGCTTGGCCTCCGGAACCGCGGGTTCCTCTGGTAGATGGTCAAGGCTATCGTCATCATCATCCGATAGCTCACCGGCGTCTCTCCTGCGCTGCCAGCTTTCCTCCGCGCGCTCCATTTCTTCGAACTGGGCTTTTGTCCAGACTTCAAAGTGCACATGCATGGTGCTGTTATCGTCCAAGCTCAGTCCGTCGATGTCTACTCGGCTACTCGTCGGTGGCCGGATACCGAGATTTAAGAGCGTAGAAGACGCATAGACCTTTTTCTTTTTCCACGTCATGATGACATCGTTTGTGTCTTCCAGGTCTCTCAGGAGACCGCGTTGAGTTTGCATCGCGAGCCATGTATCCTTGACTAGTCGTAGAGGTCGATCGTACAGGAACTTTACTCGGAAGGGGTTGATGTTGGGCACAGTGGACGTGATTAAGATTTGGATACATTCCTTGGGCGCGCCGCTATTTTGGCTGACTTTGGTAAGGGCTTGATTCCGTCGCTGCTCCTCCGCTTTGCGGATATAGTCTGCGAACTCGTCGTCTTCGTCTTCTGCCGCAAAACTGCTGCCCAGAATCGCTACGTCATCGCCTTCGTCAGTCTTGCTTGGCGTTGAAGCTGGAGCATGGTCATCGTCGTCCGAGTCACCGTCATCTTCTTCTGAGTCGCTGAGGACTACCAGCACATGATCCGGGCTGGGCTTGGTGCTGTGCAGCCGCCTTCGTGGACTTTCGCGTGCGATAGCTGAAGCCGCTTGGCTAAGAATGGAGGATGCGCGTGTCATCGAGGTGAGATCAGAAGAGGCTAGGCGTTTCGTTCTGGTCGGCGTCAAGCTCAGGCGTGTGCGTTTTAAAGCGGGTGGTGTGGCCAGCTCACTATGCAATCAGTCAGCTCCATGTATAAAAAGAACCAAAGAGGACAAAAGAAATGTCTTTGTAGTATAAAGTACTGACTTCGGATCCTCGTCAGATATATCGGCGTCCACCTTGACAGGCGTTGTGCTTCGAAACGCCTTATTCGGGCTCTGAGTGGGTGGTGGAGAGACGCGAGCCAGACCACCATCACCATCGTTTTCCGAGTCCTCCCACGAGCGCTTGCCAGCTTTTTTGGCAGCCATTCTGCGCTCCTCGCGTTCCATGGCGGCTTTCCTGCGCTGCTCTACCTCCTCTGCAGCTTTTCTGCGCACCTCTGCCTCTTTGGCGGCTTTCTTGCGCTCCTCCTCCTCTTTCTGCTTCTTCTTCAGCAGCCGTCGCTCGCGATCTGCCTCCATAATGGGCTGCATTTCCTTGGACCTGCGGAATATGTCAAGGCCATCTTCATTCTGCGCCTTTTCGCAATCGATGGATGCGTCGGGCGCGACAGACGCGCCGAGTTTGGTGGCACATTTGCGGAGCGCTGTGGGTTTGAACGGGAGTTTCTTCGCCCTCGGCGGCATTGGCGTCATCGGGAGTTCGCTCATGGTCGATTGCTGCGGGGAGTGTATTTTGGGACTCTAGATGCGATGAAACGTGAATCCTGCTCACATGGTTCAACGCGAAGAGAATTTGACTTGACGATGCGCGGTGGAGTGAATCGTGATGTCTGGGTTCTGGGGGGAAAATTAAGCGGTGGCGGTGATCCCGGTTGATCGCGCCAATGCACGATGCGCGATCATCGCGGTTTATTGTTGTTGTGCAGCGCCACAGTCCGCGCCACAGTTCACTTGCCCTGCGACCCACTTTGCACTTTACCTTCTCGTCGGGTTGACCTCATTCCTACCTTCACTCCTCATCGCGCCTCGCCTCATCTTTTCATCAACAAACCGAATGATTGCCATGTCCGCCTCAGAAAACGGCCTCGCCGTCCCCCAAGGCGAAGGCAAAGACCCCTCCAGCTTCCTAAGCAACATCATCGGCTGCCCCGTCATCGTTAAGCTCAACTCGGGCGTAATATACAAGGGTAAGAAGCCCATGAACAACATATTCTCTTTCTCTCTTCCTTCCTTCAACGATCACTCGCGGAAATATGCCTCCGCGAGGTTGATACATCGTTCTCGTATCATTCTCACTTCCCGTGGATGGAATTCGCTAATCTCGTACCCCTGTAGGTGAACTGCAATCCGTGGATGGGTACATGAACATTGCGCTGGAAAAGACGGAGGAGTACGTCAATGGTGCAAAGCGTAGGGACTATGGAGATGCTTTTGTGCGAGGCAACAACGGTGAGTCAAGGGTGAAGGCTGAGAACTGTGACGGGGCCGCATGTGCTTTGGATAACGACTGACTTTTGCCATCCAGTCATGTATATTTCGGCGGATATGTGAGAGACACCTGGTGGTTTATGAATTATACTGATAGCGCGCTTCAATATACTGGCTTTATGGTTGGTATTGGTGCGTCGACGCTCTTGCCGTGTCCAGCTGTTTCCTGGGCAATGTGTCTCTGGTAAAGCGGTTCCCAGCACTGGAGCGCTTACCCATGGCTCACAAAGGACTTCAGAACACGCTGCCATGAAATTGGGCCTTAGTGAAGCTTCTAGTCTTGGCGATTATGAGAGAAAGCGTGGTGGTTTGGAGAGAAAGGAAGGCGGTTTATTTTCAGAAATATGGCAATGCAGAACATGCGACGCACATCGTCACAACGCTCGCCAGATTTCTGCAGCTCCTCTGCAACATAGTTACGGCGCAACGTGTTGCATTGTCGTTACAGTCAAATAACTCTAGACGGGCGTATCTACACGGAATGACACTCGTCTGGCTTCTTATGATCTCCTGCGAAGATGCACGATTCTCCATCATTAAAATGTCGAATTGACGGGGTAAGTAATAATAAACAATGCATACAAAGACAATGAGTCAACAACCCTCAAACCCGCAGTTCGTGGATGGGTGACTTTAGTAGGTATGACTATGGAACTTAAGAGGAAGAGAAAGGGGGGATAGATCATGAAAGCTCGTGGTTTTGGATCACGCGCGGAGTCTTGAAGCTGCGGGGCAGCTGTAGCCAGTTGGCGTTCACGTGCTCGCACGCCCTAATACATCAAACCTCCTCAGAACGCTCTCAATTGCGTATTTCTAACATGCGATTTGGTCTGAATATGAACAAGTGAAGCTATGGCATTATGCATATGATGATGTCCAGAATGGGGCGATGGGCCCATGTGGCGCTGTGAGTTTTGTCATGGGGGGCTGAACACGTGCCAACGGTCAACCTAACCCTTCTCACCTTCTGTGCTCAATACTCAGGCTCGATGAATCAGACAAACTCCGCCCATTCATCCTGCTGATTATTGAGCACCCGCTCGCAACCGAATCAAAGCGAATTGAGGATGGCCCGTATGAAAGCGCATGCTACATCTTTCCCAAAATCTTGATAATCGAAGAGAAAAAATATAAGAGGGAGAACAAGGGAGACATTCGTGGTGCCTAACCTTGGATCTACAGAAACATCAGCATCTCCAACTCTACTGAGCTTGTCACTCGTGATACGGCGTTCGTGAACCTTTCGCACCCACCTTCTTTCGCTGCAGGATAATCATGCAGGATCTGCGCCACGAACTTGATCCTCAGGGTGACACAATACTCGTTCTGCGATGCCCAAACACACAGCAAGTCGTGTGGGAGCGTAAGGACGAAACTACCAAACTAAAGCAAAAGAATAAGGCTCGCAGGCAAATGTTGTATGACTTCGGTTCCGTGTCTGACAAGGAGGATGGCAGTTGTGATGACCAAAATGCTCACGAACCAACACCGGAGACTATCGCGCCTTCAATCGAGTCAAAGATGCCAAATGATAGCGGAGAAGCGCACGGAGATAACAGCGACCGTAATGAGGTACAATTTCGGCTTTCCTCGCGGCACTTGGCCCTTGCATCGCCTGTTTTCAAAACAATGTTGAATGGATTTTGGAAAGAAAGCGCGCCATTGTCCGACCAGTACAACAGATCAGCCAAACCCTTGTCACCACTGCAGAATGACTCCAACTGCCAGGTGCGTTATGAGTTGGCCGCAACAGAATGGGACGCCGAGGATTTTCTCCTGCTCATGAACATTGTTCACTGTCAGAGTATAAAGGTGCCTTACTCTATTGACTTGGAGACACTGGGAAGAATGTCTGTTCTAGTTGACTACTATCAGTGTCAGGAGGCCACCCAATTTTTTGCCGGTCTTTGGATCGACAAGTTGTCTGGCAGCCTTCCAACAACGTACGGTCGAGATTGTGTCACTTGGATGTTTGTGTCGTGGGTTTTCTCTCGTAGCGATATATTCGAGACGATGACTCTCCTGGCCATAAGAACCTGTGGCGGTGGCCTGGGGACAATAAACCTGCCATTTCCCCCAATGTTGTTGAGTACGGCGACTCCGCATCTTCAAGATCTTTCCAAGCTAATATGTTTCGCAGCTGTCATGGAACAAAAGCGAGACCATTTTATAGATATGATCTTCGCCCTCTTAGGCAATACGTGCAAACACCTTCGTGAGGGCCATTGTGGTTGTGACTTTGAATGCACATCAATGCTGCTTGGTTCACTTCTGAGGGGAATGGAAAAAAATGAACTATACGGGGCGTGCAGCGCGGAGCGGGCCAAGTCTTTAGTACTGTCGTTGAAGTCTGGAAAGCGATATGTCTGCGCTTCGGTCTATTCGAATCATTACTCTGCGCATCCATGTACCCTTCATGCGCTGCTTGAACCTGGCATCGAAAGGTTGTGGGGTGGCCTAGTTGGCCTTAAGCTGGATGAATACAATGGTCAGAAGAAGAAATCTGCAGACGTGCCTTCATCGACTTAACAAGATTGAGAGATGAGAAGCAGGTCATGGATTCCAGGGAAACGTGAACCAGGATCAAGAGCGGTACTACTGGACTGAGTGCCCGTCAGCGAATTGGTACAATAGGCATTGTGGCAAAATCATTATTCGGAATGTATTGCGGTCTCGACATCCTGCGGTAACACTCAAGCATGCCATTTACAGCTGGTTCAAAAAGAGAAGCAGCCCGCCACGCAACATCGGGCCCAGTTTGGACCTGCACGTGCAATAACATCATCGATACGTATGGAGGCCGTTTTCCATGCTAGAGATGCGCAATCAAATAAATCCGATAGGAAAACGAAAACAGAGCGAAGCAGAATGAAATAGAATCGACAGCCACAATGGACAGGCGAGTACCTCTCTGCATCGGACGCCAAGCTTATGCCCTGTGACACTCCAATTCGTCACTGAATCAGACTGACCCCGCCCATTCATCAACATCTTCCGGTGCGACGGTGACACATAAGGCCAACCGCACTTGAGGCTCTCCATGGTCTTGGGTAAAACTCTTGGATCCAGTGAAGCAGTAGTTGCCAAGGTGATCCAGACACGCAATGCTCTCGCATAGGGCCAGGTCGAGGCCGTTGTCGCCGTTTGAGCCCGCTACGGTATTCCTGAAAGCCTTCAAAGTAGAGTACTGCCTGGCCGTCATTCTGGACTAACATGTTACCACACATGGTGTTACGGACTTGGCCTCGGGGCGTCTGCGGACGAGCGTCAATAATAGTCTACTCTATATTGAAAAGATACAGAAGAAGGAGAAGAAGGAGGCCTCTCCACAAGCCAAACATACAACACGCATCTTGTGCGAGGTCACGTGCCGTTGCAAGACACGCTAACGTCCCAGCCCCACTCTCAAGAAGAGACGAGCAAGGTTGGGCCGTCAAGCTCGAATTCATCACACTCTGCCATACGGAGTACACGTGAACAAAATTAGCCTCCCAACGTCGTGTATGGTGTACGGCTCAGTGTACCTACTCCCTTGGGTCCTTATCCGACCCCCATCTCACGAGTGACGAGTCATACACGTGTCTCTGTCAGCCCGTTTACCTAAGTTCCTAGAAGTTGTTCCTTCAATCAACTTCTTCACTTGTGATCCTTACCTTCAAACAAAAACGTCGGTCCATCTCAATAAGTCGATTGGCGGAACAGCTTGCATCCGATGCCAGAACTTATGGCTCTGGGCGCCTCGGGTACGACGCGAAGGCACTTCTCGTGTTTTGAGCGGGAGTCCTTGCCACGCCCCTCTCCGCCCTTTTCCAAACGTCGCTCCATACGCACTTGACGGGTTTATGCCTGACTTGTTTGTTGGCTTGAGTTGTCTATGCCGCAGACAAGTCTGTTCTGTGCCTCGCAAGTGTGAAGGCATATGCTTACTCCCGAGGTCACAAGTATGTGCCTACCATCACCCCGTTTGAGAAGCGAAAAAAGGGTGAAAAGAAAAGCGAAACAGGAATGGAACAGAATCAAACGCCATCAATGGAAATGTCAATGCCTCTGTGCATCGGACGCTTCAGCGTAACCCTTCTGTACGCTAAGCTCATACCCTGTGGCACACCAAGCTGTGAATCGGCTGGATTCCGCTCATTCATCCTGATAATTACTGAGATCCCGTTGGCAATCGAAGCAAGGTGGACCAAGGATGGCCGTTTGCTTGCTTTTCCTTGATGCATCCCACGTCGTTCCAGAAAAGTTGAGGATCGAAAACAGATATATAAGAGGGGAAACAAGGGAGACATTCGTGGTGCCTAACCTTGGACCTACACAAACATCAGCATCTCCAACTCTACTTAAATTTTCATTCTTGAAACGGTGATCACAGAATTACTTCCTTTCGGTACAGAATGATCATGCAGGATCTACGACACGACCTAGATCCTGAGGGCGACACAATACTCGTTCTACGATGCCCAAACACACAGCAGCTTGTATGGGAGCCTAAGGACGCAGAAAACAAATGGAAGCGAAGGAATTATACTCTCAGGGCAAAGTTATTTGGCTCGAGACTAATGTCTGACATGGAGTCCGACCATTCTGATGACGGAAATACTCACGAACCATCACCAGAGCCTATCGCACCTACGATTGAGTCGAGTGTGCCATCACATGAGGTGGCATTTCGACTTTCCTCGCGGCACTTAACTCTTGCATCGCCTGTTTTCAAGAAGATGATGAGCGGGTCTTGGAAAGAGAGCGCTCCATCCTCAGACGGCCAGGTGCGTTATGAGTTAGCAGCAACGGAATGGGATGCCAACGATTTCCTTCTGCTCATGAAAGTTATCCACGGTCGCAATATACAGGTGCCTTTGTCTATCGACTTAGAGACACTGGGAAGAATATCCGTCCTTGTTGACTACTATCAGTGTCAGGAGGTTACCCGACTTGCTGTCGCCCTCTGGATTGACAAGGTTGGCAAACTTCCAATATCGTACGGCCGAGAGTGTGTCATCTGGATGTTCGTGTCGTGGATTTTTTCTCACAGCGAGATATTCGAGAAAATGACTGAACTGGCCATGAAAGGAAGTGAGGGTGGCCTGGGAACAATATATCTACCGTTTCCACCTACGCTGCTGAGTATGTCGACTCCGCATCTTCATGATTTCTCCAAGCTAATACGTTTCGCAGCTGGTTTAGAGCAAAAAAGAGATCACTTTCTAGATGAAATGTTCAATACCTTGGGGGAAGTATGCGAAGACCTTTGTAAGGGCCATCGTGGTTGTAACATTGAATGCTCATCTATGCTTCTTGGTTCACTCATGAAGGGAATGTATAGGCTTAAACGATATGGGGAATGCAGTGCTGAGCAGGCTAAGTCCGCAGTATTATCGTTAAGATCTGTAAAGTTGTCTCACGATACTTACTGTTCGCATTTATGTAACCTTCGAAATCTGTTTGAACCTGATATCGAAAGGTTGTGGTGTGGCCTAGATGGCCTAAAACTGGATCATCTGCATCATAACGGCCAGGAGAAGAAACTTGCAGATGCGCCTTCACCTACTTTACAAGATTGAGAGATGAGATCTAGGTGATGGGCGTCTGATCAAGGGCGGCGTTACCGGACCGAGGGCTCGCCAGCAAATTGGTTACTGGTATGGGCAAAATAGTCTTTCAGAAAGTATTTTTGTGTCGACATTGACGATAATACTCAAGCGCGCAATTTATAGCCGCATTCTCTAAGCTAGAGATGCGCAACTGGATTCAGTTGAATGGATCTCAAGGAAAAATTGAATCACTTAATCCCTACTATACCACATTTTTGAGTCTTTCACTGCCTGGAGATGGCGAGGCGTGCTGTCAATGGCCCTGTTGACGAGCTAGACACCAGTCATCCAATGTCATTTGAATCGCATACTTGATGTCATGTGAGATAGCCTGTCACCTCCATGAGCATAACCTCTGTCGTGGACGAGCGACACGGCTGTGAGTAATTGCGCAGCAAGAGATCTGGCAATATGGAGCTGAAACATGTGTTTTCTTGACGCCTCTTTCGCATCATGCAAGCTGCATCGTGCTGGACGAGTCACGATGCATAAATGAGTACCATTAGGTCCACTGATCTGGAATTGATCAAAAATGGTGGTTATCAGTCTGATTTTGCCAGAGATTGCTGTTCATCACATAGCTCTGTGCCATCTGAGAGAGGACATCAGAGGTGCTGACTTTGATGGCGACATATCTCGTGGATTCATCGACGGCAAGCCATGAACGAGCTTGTGTACGATTCGATATCGTTTGTTAAGTCGATCGTCAATATGGGCCGGATGATAGCCGTCCAATTGATATTGACTGACATCTTTTGCTACATAGTGCTCCATCAATGATTTCGTACTCGACAGCTGGGGGCCGACACGGTTGAGTAACGCGACTGGAGGAAGTTAGATCCTATGCGCGTCGCAAAGCAGCCTGCAGGAGCTCGAGGGAACCCATTTGATTGCCGTACGTCACGAGAAGAATCATCGCGATAACCAAGAACTTGTCCGTAGCGCATGAGTCATCACCGATTCAGGTATTATTTTCTGTCTCGACATTCTACAGCAACACTCGAGCATACAATTTACAGACCCGACCCAAAAAGAAAAGCAGTCCGCCACACCACATTGGGCCCAATCTGGGCCTGCACGCGCAAGAACATGACCGATACGTATGAAGGCCATTTTGCATGCTCGAGATGCGCAATTACATGAATCCGATGGGAAAGTGACAAGAGAGCGAAACATAATGAAATAGAATCGACAGCCATCGATAGAAAGGCAAGCACCTCTCGGTATCTGACGCCCCAAGCTCATGCCCTGTGACACTCCAATTCGTCACTGAATCAGACTGACCCAGGACCCCGGCTATTCATCCTGCTGTTGACTGAGCACCCGTTTGCAATCGAAACAAGAAGAATTTACGATGGCCCCGTTTGCTTTTCCTTGGAAGGGAATCGGGGAAAAAATCTTTATTAGAGGGAAAGCAAGAGAGACGTTCGTGGTGTCCAACACAGAAACACCAGCATCTCCAACTTTATTGAACTTTTCATTCTCGATACAGGGTCCGTGAAAGTTTCGCACAGAATCCCCTTCATTCCCTACAGGATAATCATGCAGGATTTGCGGTACGATCTAGATCCTCAGGGCGACACAATACTCGTTCTACGATGCCCAAACATCAAGCAGCCCGTGTGGGAGCCCACGGACGAGGTTTCCAAACTAAAGCAGAAGAACAAGATCCGCAGACTAATGTTTTTCGGCTCGGTTTTTATGTCTGACACGGAGGATAGCTATTCTGATGACGAAAACGCTCACGAGCCAACACCGGAGCCCATCGCACCTACAATCGAGTCAAATGTGCCAAATGATACCGATAGCGCAGAAGCGCATGGAGAGAACGGCGAGCGTAATGAGGTCCAGTTTCGGCTTTGCTCCAAGCACTTGTCCCTTGCATCGCCTGTTTTCAAAACGATGTTGAATGGGGTTTGGAAAGAAAGCGCGCCATTGTCCGACCAGTACAACAGATCAGCCAAACCCTTGTCACCACTGCAGAATGACTCCAACTGCCAGGTGCGTTATGAGTTGGCCGCAACAGAATGGGGCGCCGAGGATTTGCTCCTGCTCATGAACATTGTTCACTGTCAGAGTATAAAGGTGCCTTACTCTATTGACTTGGAGACACTGGGAAGAATGTCTGTTCTAGTTGACTACTATCAGTGTCAGGAGGCCACCCAATTTTTTGCCGGTCTTTGGATCGACAAGTTGTCTGGCAGCCTTCCAACAACGTACGGTCGAGATTGTGTCACTTGGATGTTTGTGTCGTGGGTTTTCTCTCGTAGCGATATATTCGAGACGATGACTCTCCTGGCCATAAGAACCTGTGGCGGTGGCCTGGGGACAATAAACCTGCCATTTCCCCCAATGTTGTTGAGTACGGCGACTCCGCATCTTCAAGATCTTTCCAAGCTAATATGTTTCGCAGCTGTCATGGAACAAAAGCGAGACCATTTTATAGATATGATCTTCGCCCTCTTAGGCAATACGTGCAAACACCTTCGTGAGGACCGTTGTGGTTGTAGCTTTGAATGCGGATCTATGCTGCTTGGTTCACTTCTTAATTTGATGTATAAGAATGAACTATATGGGGCATGCAGCGCGGAGCGGGCCAAGTCCGCAGTATTGTCGTTAAAATCTGGAACATGGTATTTGCGCCAGCCGCATCATCGGGGCCATCACTCTGCTCATTCATGTACCCTTCATGCGCTGCTTCAACCTAGCATTGAAACGTTGTGGGATGGCCTAGATGGCGTAAAGCTGGACGATTACAACGGCCAGAATAAGAAATCTGCAGACGAACATTCATCGACTTAACAAGATTGGGAATGAGAACTAGGTAATGGGTTTCATAGAACTATGAGCCAGGATGAGGGGCGGTACTACGGCTCGTCAGCAAATGGGTAAAGAGATATGATATCAATGACGCTTTGATCTATTGATTAGCTAGACATTTGTTGTTCAATTTTATGTGAGATGCATACCCACAGTTCGCTCTTCCATGAATGCAACTTGAAGCTAAATCTATGCTACATACCCACCGCTCGCCTGTCCACAAGCTATGATATTTATGTCGTCTGAGAACAAATCCTAGCGGAAAGCGTGTTCTACAGCTTTGAGCTTACCATGTAGAGATGGGATACTTATAGAAAAGTAACAAGAACGGTTTTCCCCCTAAGTGCACAATGCGTGTGGTCGATTGGCTGCAGACGAGGCGTGTTCTGAAATTTGGGTCAGGCAACATCACTGTAACCGCTGATCGGACGTACAGTTATGCCGGCGGAGAAGTCTTGAAAGAATATTATAATAACGCGCAACATTATACCTAGGAGCTAATTAGCGCATCCAGCTCATCCTCAGCAAGCGTGTCCCATCCCCGTTCCCGTCGCGGGTTTTACACCCACTCCTCATGTTGTCGTTCCCATGGCAGGAGATGGCATTCTTTGATCCGAGACTTACCGTCATCATTGTACAACTCCTACCGCGTGTGACGGCTACTCTGTTGCAGCTCTGCCCGTTGCACTGCACCTGTGTATCCCGCACTAAGCTGGTTCTTACCAGCTTAGTGTTCGGGTCGGCAGGGATATCCGATTCCTCACATAACGATGTGCAGTAGTGCCTGGTGCGAGATGATGTCCTCTGACAACACGAGATAATACCCGTCAATGAGCGCTCAGCGTCCGGTCGGCAAAAAGCTCAAAAATCACACAGCCGAGACTCCAGATATCAGTGGCAAACGTGAAAGGCATTTCTGGCTCAAACATCACCCCAGGTAGGGCAGTGCAATGGGTACATGTGACTTGAAACGAGACTTGTCGCCTGGGCGGAAGGCAACTCCAAAATCGCCTAGTATCAGCTTCGCTTCGCCTAGGGTAATGTCGTTACTTAATATGCTCAACCATACTGCAGGTACCACGTAACGGGGAACAGAGGCGTCTGTTGATGGTGCTGCCTTGAGATCGAGACAAACTACGGGCTCCTTCTTCGGCTGGCCGTAGCGTTCGTGTAGTTGCTCTACTGATAGATTGTCTAGCGGTGAGAACAACTGTAAGAAGAGGTTGCCGAGATTAAGATCTAGGGGCACGTAATGTCATCTGAGACAGCCTGTAAACTTTCTCAGGAGAGCTCACCTCGATGGGTATGGTATAACCTCTGTCGTGGACGAGGGACACGGCTATGAGTAATTGTGCAGTAAGAGATCTGGCAACATCGAGCTAAAAACATGTGTTTTCTTGACGCCTCTTTCACATCAAGCAAGCTGCATCGTGTGGATGAGTACCATTAGCATCACCATTCAAGAATGGTGGGTATCAGCGTCGTCTGATCTTGCCAAAGATTACTGTTCGTCACGCGGCTCTGTGCCATCTGAGAGAGGGACATCAACCGCCTTGCGATTCGCATACGAGGTGCTGACTTTGATGCCGACATATTTCGTGGTTCTTTCGTCGACAGCAAGCCATACGGTGGAGAATGGGCCATGGCCGAGCTTGTGTACGACTCGACATCGTTTGCAAAGCCGATCGTCAATATGGACCGGATGATAGCCGTCCAATTGATATTGAGTCATTCACTGACATCTTCTGCTCCATCAATGATTTTTTATTGACAGCTCGTGCCGACACGGTTGAGTAAGGCGACTGCAGAAAGTAAGATCCTATGCGCGTCGCGAGGCAGGAGCTTGAGGGAACCCATTTGATTGCCGTACGCCACGAGAAGAATCGTCTCTGTCGGAATCGCTGTCCATAGCAACACTGCCACCAATGAGGCACGTGTGTGGACCCACACACACTCATTGGCTGCAGCCGTCACAACATTGTAGGATAAAGGGCTCCCCCCCTTTATCCCCTCTTGCCTCACCTCCTAGTTAAGACATGATGAACAACAGACACGACGAGAATATACTTTGATTACGAATGCATGCATTGATCTTTATTTGCTTACCCTGTTTATTCCAACACTGATCAGTGGTTGACTACAACCACAGATAAGCAAGGGAACAGTCGAGACACCTTGGGAATCAAATCGCTTGGTTGTGCTAAAAGAAGAAAGGCGGAGCTACTGCAAGGTCTAGACTTCAAAGGATTACAGAATCAGCTTGAGGCTCTTAACGAAAGTTAATCTGTTTTTCTAATCTTTGGCCGTCACATCACGGGCCAATTCGTTTTACTGAAAACTTCCTTACTATACTTCCTGGAGGCTCTTAACGAAAGTCTAGGAAGAGAAGTAGAAGCTTCTCTGCCCCAAAACACCACATTTCTTGGCCATTGCTAGCCAAATCCCATTTTTTTCATCAACTTTCCACCTCGAAACATGGCGTCCGAACCGATGAAGGAGATCTTTGATGATCTACCAGCCAAGTTCGACGCCCTTGGAATGAGACCGGGTTCTCCCTCAAAAACTTCGGCCGAAAAACGACCACTCTCCCAAATTCCGAAACGGTCCACGACCCCGAACCCAGAATCGCGACCATTACACCCGAAACTCATCAATTTCGACAAATATGTTTCAGAGAGATGGCACGATTCCGATGATACAGTCCTTGACTTGAGAACAGCAACGCAAACTGACCTGAACGACCAAGTTATCTGCTTCTTAAATCAGTACTTGGAGGACGAGATCGCGAACAACATCCTGCGTCGGCGGGTCTGCCAAGACTTCCAAACGTGGGACAAGGACACCTGGAACAGAGTGCGCAAAGAAGTTCGAACCAAATTCCGCAACACTTTGCGCGATAACGGAGTTCACGTAGCAGCCCTGGAGTCGGTAGCTGACGGCCTCGCAGACATGGTACAGCAAGGGTACCAGACCTCAGGAGAGACGGAGAGCGAAG
>SRPO01000395.1:0-20534 GCA_018360065.1 Claviceps pazoutovae
TCAATGGCTTCCCAGACAATCTCAATGGCTTCCCAGACAATCTCAATGGCTTCCCAGACAATCTCAATGGCTTCCCAGACAATCTCAATGGTGGAGAGTCTTATACGGAATACCAGCCATCATTGGGGCAAGTCGGCTGGAACTACACCCAAATCGAGTTTATTCTCTGCCGACCACAGCTCGGGCATGCCCGGTCCACGTTGTCCACGCCCTGGATTCCGGCGGATCGTGTCTGCCTCTCGGCAACCCTTGCAGATACCCGAAACGACGTTCAAGTCAAACCAGAAACAGTTGCATCTGTCGCCTCGTTGCTGCTTGTTCTTGTCGAGATTTTCACGCCAGCGCTTGATGCAGTCTATGTCGGTATTCGTTATGGCCAAATCATCAAGCGTTGTGGTGCCTTCGATATACGGCACATCTGCATCTGGTGTGGGGAGTGGCGGCAGTGTAGACGGGTGCGAGCTCTTAGGAAGGAAGGCTCCGGATGAGAGCCATGTGATGATGGCTGGTATTCCGATCCAAGACTCTCCACCATTGAGATTGTCTGGGAAGCCATTGAGATTGTCTGGGAAGCCATTGAGCTTGTCTGAGAAGCCATAGATGGACTACGCAAAGACGAACTCTGGCGACTGAACGGCGATGAGGGCGATGGCAATACAGCACGACCCCGTCGCTGACCCATGTGCTCGCGAATGGCGGGGGTTGGTGACGGGCTAGCACCAGCCATCAGCTCTTCCTCATGTCTTCTGTGGAGGACCTCTAGCTCTTCCCCATGTCTTCTGTGGAGGGCCTCTAGCTCTTGCCGTCTTCGCACGATGTCCGGCAGGGGTGGTGTTTGAGATGGAGATGGCTGTAAGTCATGACGAGCCTGCGCTCGGTGAGCTCGGGAGATAGCAACCTTAGCTCGACACGCTTGCTGCATCGCAGGCGTATTATCCCGACGTTCGCCCCGGCGATGGAAAACTAGCACGCCGTGGTGGTCATAGTCGGCAACGGCAGTTCGGGGAGCGATGGGCCGATAACGACGTGCAACGCGTGACTGCGGTGTAGCCCCGTCAACCTGCCCAATGGCCCTCTTGGTGCCGGAGACTCGCGGGGTGTCTTGTACGGCCTGTGGCGGGCGCACAATCGATCACAGTTAGCCCCGTTTCGTGTTATGGAAACTCAACATATATGTACACTTACAGGTGTGCCTGATTGCGGTGCACGACATGTGATACAACGCAGCACATAACGTGACCCTCGCAAGGACTTGAAGTCTTGTAGCGGCTTGGTCAAATGGCACGTCATGCACCGTCGATAGTCAGGGCCTCCTGCACCGGGTTGTCTTGGCTCTCTAGGCCGATGAGGACCATTGAAGGGGGCTTGACCTTTGGCATTCGAATTCATGTCCATGTTGCTGGATAGGATTCCTGTTGTGGAGGATGTGGATGGTTGAATGAATTGACGGAACTTCATGTGATGTATGAATGGTCTATGAATTGACAGCACTAGATTGACAGCTGCGCGTATGGCTTCGTTTTGTTGACAGTCCGAAGGCGCATCGTGACGCGAAGCGCCGAGACGCGCTACACCCAGGTAGGGTTAGGGACTGTGACCTCGAGACGATTGGCTACGAAAAGGTTGGGCATCCAGAGCAAAAGGTGATGAGGATTGATGAGGACCGATAATGTGCGATAAGGGTACATACTGACCAATGACAGGGACAGAAAGCTGGAAAGACTCCACACCATACCCTCATACCTAGCAACTGGTAACATGGAGCATAAAGAGGCAAACACGAAATGTGCGCCTCCGCTACGCGTCGCCGCACAATTTCTTCAGTTTTGCCTAACAAAGCATGAAAGGGAGACATGATACATAGCCAAGATGACTATTAACGAGGACTGGTATGTCACAGACGCCGCATTGGTGGCGACGTGGCGTATTGCCTGGGTTAGAACTTAGCAGGCCAAGAGATAGGAATTGGCCATCACGTCCCCTCAGCTACGTCACGTGACCGCCACAGATTCTGCGTCAAACTTCCAACGCCTTCCCACTTCCTTCATTTGTTCTACTTTCTACGGACTTCTCTCGTTGTCATAGAGCTTCATTTGCTTGCCCCTGTGCACGCTGTGACCAGCCATGACATTGGGCACATGTTGGTTAGAGGATGAGGGAGAATTCTCTTCTCTTTGCCCCCTTCAGTGAAAAATCTCATTGTCAATGCTGGAGTGCAGCAACCATCACAGGCCGCTTCATAACAATTGCTTCGCTTCGATTGAGCCAAGAGACAATAGATAACGACAAAAACACCACAACACTGTATTTCTTTAACATTTCGTCTCTCAGAACCGACGTCCCCAACGATATGACCCTCGACGAGGCGTTCCAGGCGGCCATTGAAGTCGATGACAGCACTCGGCCCGGCTGACGGAACTGGGCCAAGTCCTCATAATACCTCACTCCGCGGCTCTCACGTCGCAGCCGCATACGCGCAGGCACCCCCGAGCCGACCACCCTCCATGTAGCATTCGCTTTTCAACGGCACCACCGCATCACCATCGACGAGAGGCTGGCATCAGACTACTTCGGCCTCACACGGCAAAATTGGATATATGTGAACGGTCGTTTGGCGGACTCGGTCAAAAAACGACTGGCGCGCTACTTCGAGACTGGCCAGGCCCGCGGGTTGGACTCTACGGCTTTCCTACAGTATCTCGTCACCCTGTATGCCAGCAGCTAGCGTTGTTGCTGCACTATAGCGTTGACAATGAGATCCGCTGGCAGCAGGCCGCACTGGTTCCTCTGGTGATCGTCAGCACCGCAGCGTAAATACTGATCCGACAATCACCGCCGATTCCCATCCGCGGACCTCGCCGATCTCGAAGTAGTGGGCCAGTCATTTCTGGACAGGGTCCGTCAGACCGCCGTTCGCATATATCCACTTCTGCCGTGGTGAGGCGCCGACGCGCAGTCTGACGCCAGTCTCTCGTCGATTGTGATCCGTTAGCTGCGGTACCGTGCAACGGTGCCATCAGAAAGCGCACGGGGGTCGGTCGGCTCGGGGGTGCTCACGCGTGCGCGGCGGCTGCCGCCTTATTGAGAACCGCGGCGTACTCTCTGCGGAGCTGCTGTATCTTGGCCCACTTTCATGAGCCGGACCGCCTGCTTCTCCAGGGCCCCTTCGCTCTCTTGCGAGCATTGTTGCAGCGCTACCACCGAGGACTATAAGTACGCCTCGAGAGCCATGTCGTTGTAGCGGTCAAGAAAAAAGAAGATTGTATAAGAAATATAGTATCGTGGTGGTGATCGAAGCAAGTGCGTGAAATGCGATGCTGTTGTCGTTATTGTCTCTTTGATGACTCCGTGTCTGTACTGCCCAGGTAGATAACGGTTGTGACAGGCTACAGCTATGCGGCGGTGACCGAGAAATTCGTGGAGCGGCTCGGATTGGAGTGCGTTGCGTCGCAGCACCCGCGCCGGTTGAGCACGGCGGCGTAAACCCAAACGCGGAAACGTTCGTCTTCGTCGTCGAACCAACCGCGGACCCGACATTTGGCTCGATTTCAAGCTGATGTGGATGGTTGGGCGATCCCGATGGTGGCCTATGTGATCCCTGGCCTCACACGCTGGCCTCACACGAGACTGCATTTTGGGGGCCTCTTGGCTCTTCAGGAATGAATAAGATCGTGTTGCACGCAGTCGAGCGTCGGCTGGTGGTTCTTTCGCGCGGGCACCTGGTTGTCCAATTTCTCAAGGATCAGGAGACGACACACCTTACGGCGGGACTGCTCTGGTCAGTTTACGCAGGCATGGCTCGGCGAGAGGCGAGGGAGGGAACGGATATCCGGCTCTTGGTCACGACCTTGAGGGAGATCACCACGGTCTTGGCGCGGTCTTCGGGCACATACCCCGACTGTGGAGGAAGATGATGTGACACTGAGGTTGCCGCCGCGGCTGCACGAGTTTGCGGACCTGTTCCGAAAGAAAAGGCGGACGCGCTTTTTCTTCATAGGGGGAAAACAGATCACTACATTCGATTTCGACGGCGTCCGGACGGTGCCTTACCGGAGCTCGCATGGGCGCGGTGGTTCACGAAGTTGGATGTTTGGCCGGTCTTTCACCGACTTCGCGTGGCGGAGGATGACGGACACTTGACCATTCCGGACGCGGTTCGAACTCTCTGAATGACTGGCATACCTGTTTCGGCTGGCGGGCGCTTACGCCACGTCTCAGAGATATATCTACGGGCCCTGAGGGACACGCTTGGGGCTATACGAAAGCCTGCCCTGACGACATTCTAATCTACTCCATCGTCTCCAAGGCGGATCACCTTCGGAAGGCGCGGGAAGTCCTACGCAGGCTGTGAGACGCGGGCCTTGACTTGGATGTTGGGAAGTGCAGCTTCGGGGTCACGGAGATGAAAGACCTGGGGTTTGCGGTGGAGGCAGGCCGCGCCATTAGTCCGGGCTCCGATAATCGCGGCCATCTGCGACTAGGAAGCCCTGATGAGGGCGAAGAGGGCACGCAGTTTTCTGGGGTTCGTCAATCTTGATTGCGAGTTCATCCCCGACTGTTCGGAACTGGCGGGTCCCCTGCTGGCCCTGACGAAGAAAGGCGCTCCCTTTAATGTCGACGGATGTGGCTCGTTTCGTCCGGAACTGTCATTGCGTTGCTAGTCGTAAGAGTCGGAAGCCTCACAACGGCCTCCTTCAGCCTATACCGGCCGCGGACCGGCACTGGTCGCAAACATCCGTTGATATCTTGACGGACTTGCCCGCCCACGACGAGTCGGCACCACAGTACATGATGGACATCACCAACCGCCTTTCGAAGTACAGTACATTCAGTTGGAGGCTATGACAAGTATGGCGGCCGAGGACTGCGCGGAACGATTCAAGCGTAGTTGGAGGCATTCCATGGGTTTCCGAAATAGATCGTCTCCGATCGAGGTTCGGATTGGATGGAACAATTCTGGTCGACACACCACCCACAGACCGATGGCGGTACGGAGATGGCCAACCAGGACATGCAGGCCGTCCTACGGGTCGTGGTCGGGTTCTCACAGTACGACCATGCAGCCTACTTGGGAGCCGCTGGAGATCTTTGTCGATACGGAGGCACTGTCACGGTTATGGGTCATGAGGGAATGTGCACACCAATGATTGTCCGAGACGACGGAAGGGCGCAGCGAGGATACAGGCAGTACGGCACAATAGGATCCCCGAACCCTCTTCCCGGTCGTCATTATGCTCTTTTGAAAAACTAACCGAGCCATCTTCATCAGCATTGTCGACCTCAGGGAAGGGCCGCGAGGAGGGAGCTATGGCTGAGAACCTGGGGTTTGACGGCATAGATGAATGTACGTGGTTAGGGCTACGCAAGTTGAGCACGTGTTGGAGCCACACGCGCACCATCCCGTATGTATTCAGGTGGCATCGGAGACGAGGGAGAAGTCTCTTCTTTCGTCTCTTCTCAAGTGAAACAATCTCATGGTCAAGGTTAGAGTGCAGCAACTACTCAGGCCGACTCATAAAAACAAAACGATGTCGAACTGGAACTGCCTTCCCATATCTGTCGCGCCCTCTGACGGGATGCGCAGCTCTTGTACATACATGCAAAATGAACGCTGTGTCCTACCCATATCTCCTCCGTACAAATTTGTACGAGCGGCCAAGGCAATATACAGATATCAGATCTTGAGCATCATGACATGCACATCTCAGCGTACATGTAACACGTACAACACGAGCATGGCATGTACAATGCGCATGATGTCTACAGCACACGTATGACATGCCAAGTACACATAGGTACCAGCCGTACATTACTTACATATGAATAAAACGTATGTACATCATAGGTATCTGATATCTCCAATACCTCTCCGTGTCCTTGGAATCAACCTCCAACCTCCAATACGGCAACACCCATCCCCCGTGCTCTGTACACCCCAACACGCAGCCCAAATCAATTCGGCCCTCCTTGCCACGTGTAGACAACACAACAGCGTCGTACCTACGATTGACGCATGATATCGAATAAATCCCTCATTTGTTGCTCTTGCAGCCTGTCGCGTCCCTCTCCGTCTCCGCACTCTGTCCAACGGGTGCGGTGTGACGCGGAGCAGTGGATCGGAGCCACGTCAGTAAGCGCGAGCGCATCTGCTACGGGAAGTGCTTTGGATGATCGCCGTGCCGACCGACACTTGTGCTATCGTCAAGGATGACTTTATTCACTGGTCTTTCTACGGAGTATCTGAGTAACGATAAAGTTGTGCGGCCGGGGGGGGGGAAAGGGAGAGTGTAGCTTCTGACTTCGTCTGGGCTCCAACATCAATCCGATCCGGGATACATTGGTCCTTGTGTTGTATACTCGCTCCCCACACATGAAGCTTTGTGCAACAGTTGATTAGTCTGGAGTCTCCTCGATTTCCCCTCGGTGTCTTTCCTGTCATTTCACACGTTTCAATAGTCGTTCACTGATTGGGGATACATAGATGGCAATGAATCAAGTTAGCCGGACTCGCTATGTATTCATATAACTAGCGAACTAGCCCCCTCGATCCGTCATTTTTCGTCACTTTTCGAGTCCTGGCTGCATATATATCTGCAGCTTACAGCCACCATTCCTCGCACTCTAACAGCACAAAAATAGACTACTCCCGCCCGCCTAGCCCGCTTATGGCAAATAACGGACAATCTTGATGAATTTACCGTGGGACTGCATGGCCATTGGCCCCTCGTCCTGGACGGACCGGTGCTCGTCCGGCCCGTTGTTGCTTCCCAATGGCGGGCCGACGGCGGGGGATTCGCGTATTGGCTCGGCAATTTAGTGCTGCGCGTGTAATGTGTTAGTTGGTCTGCGGTGATTGCGGCATTTGTGCAAACTCCCGGGATAAGAAGCTACCGGGACCGGCGGAGAAGGAGAAGGGGGGAAGGGGGTGAAGACGTACGCCGCAGCTCGTGCAGGAGCAACTATCGCAGCTGCCGGAGCAGGAGCAAGATGAGCAGTTACTATTAAAGGTGTGAGTGGGAGTCGTCTTGATCAAGGGGAAAAGAGGCCGCTATAGCTGTATTGTAGAGCGATGGCTGTGTCAAGACGTACCAGGGAGACATTTCGATAAGGTGGAAAGGGTGTTTGTTTTGTAGAAAAACGTGCCTGAGGTAGAATATTGAAGTGTGAATAGTTAGGTTGGGTAGTTTGATACAGAAACAGAAACGATTGCTTCCAAACTACGTGCGAGGAAGGCCTTCTTATACTTTTTATGCCTCTCCCAAAACTGCAGAACGGAGGGCTCATCGAGCCCTCGACCGACGACTTCCTGCTTGTTCGAGGCGGAACAGGATCCCCACCCACCTTGTGCATCTTGCTGTTCGGATCCCACCTTTTGCATCTCACCACTTATATCAGCTTCTATGCCATCCCACCTCTTGAATCGCGTGTGCAACGATCGGCCTATCGTTTCAGTCCGATGATGCTCCGTCGTTCACAGCATATCTAGCATCTGACGGAAGTTGGAACAGCCTAATCGCACGGGACCAACCAGGGGCCAGGGCTCGAGTATTCGCCGTGGCTTTCTCTCGACAGCTTCCGACGGTACACAATCCGCATGTGTGGTGGGTGTCTCGACTCTCCTGTGAACCCTCAATGCTACACCAATACGCCCTCCACTCCCTCGTTCAGGCTGTCGTGTAAGGGCATGAGATGAACAACATAGGTATGCCAGATGGGTGGATTGATCTCGTGCCACTCGAACAGACCTTCTGCTTCACACCGCCAAAATGGCAAAAGTTGGTGAACGACGAACGTCAAAGACCGTATTCCATATTCCATAGTGCTACAGCTCGATAGTTGGTGTGCTTATCTCTGCGCGTTTGCTGTGTTGTAGAAATGTCCATCCCTCTTGTTGACACCCATGTTCGAGCTACATGTTGTCTCGGAGACTGACCATACCGTAACTAACGAGGTAGATAGCCGTTCCTGGTACGCCATTCAAGCAACATCGACAAGCGGAAGTCTCACCTCGGCCCTTACCACGCATCGAGACCTTAAGTCCTGTATACCAAGTGGATACAGTATGTAAGCATAGGTGCAGACATACAACACTACCTACATGCCCCTGATTTTCCACCTGCCGTATGCGAATGCAGTGTCATCTGAACAGAAACAAGGCGAGTTTCTTCAGGTTCCCGTGTGCTGCGTCTCGAAATGCAAACATGACACCACAATCGAGGCATATATTGTATCCATGGCCCTGTTTCCGGAACGCGCCACATTTGATCACATCTGATACTGAGCTCGGCAAACGATAGACCCTAGTTATCGAATCAAAGCAAAAGCACCTGTTCACGGCTCCATTCAAAGTGGAAGGACTTAGGAGACAGATGTCCAAGACGCATAAAGGGACGCATGAAGTGGCTCGCTGCATGTGATATGCAATCATCTCGTGTTTCTATACGTCCAAGACGGTATGAGGTATCCAGTATCATGCACTTGCCACTGTGGAATATCACTATTCACAGTCGAATGCAATTGAATCGTCACTCGTGAAAATTCTCTGGGCTATCCACCACGATGGACGTCCCGTAGACCAAGGCTGGCTGGCTTACTGGACTGACCGACTAATACCTGAGTGACTAACCGGCAAGCCACCATGATCAAGTGATGAGCCGCAGTTCACCAACTTGAGCAAAGACCTCCCGGTGGTGTGTGCGGGCCCAAAAGAAGAGGTCTCATGACGAGCAATGAAGAGCGGAAGGCCATGTCAGTGGTCACAACGTGTAAGTCGTGATTCGTCATTCTATGCGGCATAATAACGAAGACGAGCATCAGTTGATTCAGCCAGCCTGCGATGAAAACAATCATGTCCGTCGGATAAATTCCAACGACAGGGGTATGGGAACAGGGACGGAAACAACAAGAAGAAGACTCGAAGCATTCGAGCCTGATCTGTAAGTCGGTGTGAATCGCTGCCTGAAGCGACAAGGGGAGGATATAGGCCGGCGAGAGCCCGAGATCGTCCAATAGAGCCGAATTTAGTCCAACTGACTTCCTATCGAGTATCCGCCAGACGTCCATCACCAAGCAAGCCACATACAACAAGATCAAGCGAGGAGCCCAGGGACCTCATCGGGGTTGAGCCTTTCCTTGTCAGCCGCGTCAGCGGACCCGACGTGTCCACCACGAACAGCAACCCGAGCCGCGAGACGAAAGAGCCCGGTGTTCGAGTCCACCTCGGGAGAATGAGCATATGTATCCGGAATGCCTAAGTGCATCTTCGCTCCGTCGTTGGGCCTGGTGCGGTAGCGTAGACGAAGAGTGCTTCCGGATCCACAGTGCAAGTCCGCTGGACGAGTGCATGCACAAGCATACGAGCCAACTTCCACTTTGCAGGAGAGGCGCGGGAAAAAAGATGGCTAAAAAGTTTTCATTGAATGTCAAAATAAGCGGCCTTGGACTGAAGAGGAAGAGACCAGGAACGAGAGAATCGGCGGGGTGGGAGCGCCTTATATCCCCATGAACGACCTCTGTCCTCAGCCTTCAAACGAGCCGTGCCGAGCTGCCAGCCTGCCACACTGGCACACCATGATAGGTAGACTTGGTGAGGCAGTAGATACATCAAGCGAGAAATAGACAAGTCTCAAATTGTATGAATGTCCTTTGTCAATCTTGTGTCAATATCGCTAAGCAGTGAGCCCTAACTCGCGGAGCCCATTGAGTCGCCCGCTTCATCAGATTAGCGAGGATTGTCAAGCCATCAGGGTCCTCGGAATGGCCCGTTTCAGACCATCAAGGTCCTCAAGATAGTCCAGTTCGGCAAATCACGCGGTAGATCTACTCCATAAGATGATAGTAGACGCGCGCGTATGTAAAACAAGAACCAAGTGCGTTCTGCGTAGAAGTACGGATTCTTTTTGGTATTTGCTTTCTTCAGCCATTTTCGAATCTTTAGCGAGGTGTTCCCTGATCGGAACTCTGATATATGTAGCTCCGTGGCTCTGCTCCTTCTTTGCACCGAGAGAAGTGACTCGGCTTGACCGCGGCGCCGGCCAAGTAAAGGAAAATTATTCTCTTTGACGATACTATGTAATTGATACTACTAATACGTTAAGCCAGACATTGTGTGCAGATTTCTATTCCAAAATCTGTCCCTCCATGCATCAGCCGCCGTTCTTTGGTCCCCACACGGATCGATGATATCTGCCCCTTTCAACTCGGCCGGCAACTTTCGTCTCCAATCGATCAATGCCGCAAGTTCACACATGTTCCTCGCCTTCTGCGAGGCTACTGACGCCAATCTTGAACCGTCTCTTGACGGCCTTCCACATTTCGACAAGTCCGACATAAGTCACAACACAGCCAACCACGATAGCCCACTCCCATGTTAAACCAGAGTGCTTGAAAACACGCTTGTTCACAAAGGGGATGTAGATAACGAGGAACGTTGCCAGAAAGCCTGCCACCACAGACCAGAAGAGAAAAGTGTTATAGTAGATGGTTCTGAATACCGAAAAGGGTCCTGTCCATCGTGAGTCCATCGCAAAGAGACTGCGGTGAAAATGCTTCACCTCCCATGCGGTCACCAGGAGCAAGAAACAGAGTGTGGCAAATGTCGTGGCTCTGGCACGCAGGACTGGAAGACAGTTGTCATTCGCACCGTCGTTGCAACCAGGCGGTAAGCCATGGAGCCCCATGCCGGAGGACGTAAAGGCCACCAACATAAATGACGCGAGACAAAGAATGCCCATGAAGGTACCATACATCAGTTGATCCCGAACGAGATCCATCGTGAAGATCCCCGATTGTAAACTGCGAGGAGGTCGTTGAAGAATGTCAGGTTGAGCTTCCTCAAGGCCCAAACCAAGGGCCAGCGGAGATGAAGTGACTAAATTTGCCCAAAGAATTTCTAGAGGCGAGAGCGGAAACACGGACACCTTTTCTGTGTCTTGGAAGATCAGCCCAATCAATAACAAGAGAACTTGGGCCAAATTTGAGGTGAGCAGATGAAGCAAGAACTAGCAAGTCGCATCACTCGATCAGTAAGTTATTCTTTGGCTTCTACCTCCTCATACTTCCTCTCTGCGTTGAACCAATTTTGAGAGGGCGCATGCGAACTAACCTTCTGAATATTGTCCGACAGCCTCCGACCTTCTTTAATAGCGATCACGATCGAAGCGAAATTGTCATCAGTCAAGACCATATCAGATGCCTCCTTGGCGACGTCGCTTCCTCTGTCGCCCATGGCAATTCCAACATCGGCTTGTTTCAGGGCCGGCGAATCATTGACTCCGTCACCGGTCATGACACAGAACGCTTTGCGTCGATGAAGTGCTTTGATGACTCGAACTTTGGTCAATGGACTGCACCTAGCAATTACGAGGGGAAGAGACTCGAGTGCGTCGATTTGGTCGTCGGTCATGTTGCCAAAATCCGCAGCTGACATCACCGTCGCAGGCGTTAGATGTGCATCTCCGGACAAGATGCCAACTTCATAGGCGATGCTGGTGGCAGTCGTGATGTGATCACCGGTTACCATATGAACCATTACTCCAGCCTCGTGGCATTTTTGTACAGCTTCGAGAGTTTCGGGTCGAGGCGGATCATAGAGACCTGCAAGTCCAAGAAAGCGTAGGTTACTCTCAACCTTGGCGCGGTCTTGGAAATCCTCCATGTTGCCCGACATAACCTTGTCAGCGATACAGAGAACCCTCAGTCCTTCGGCCGCAAATTCTTCTGCTTTCGAATGTATGGACATTTTCAATTCTTCATTCTCCTTCAGCTTCGTCATGAGGACTTCGACTGCGCCCTTGGTGTATACGCGTCGCTCCTTCTCAAGGCTAGTGCCGTATACGACGCTCATCATCTTGCACGAAGAGTCGAAGGGGTGTTCCGTAGTCAGAGTATCGCTCGAAGTAGCAATTCCAAATCGCAAGGCAAATATCTTCAGCGCGATCTCGGTTGGCTCGCCCACAGCTTTCCAGTTGACAGGCTCCGAAGCAGTTAACACGCTGCTAGAATCGGCTCCAAGGTATTTCTTTCCATCGGAAACAGCCGAATTGTTGCAAAGAACAATAGCGTTGAGAAATGCGCCGATGTAGCTGCCCCCGAGCGAGTTGGACCAGGAAAGGGTACCGCTACTTGGATCGTAAGGATCGGCAGTATCGTGGACGACACCGGCTACCCCATCTCGAAGCCAGACCTTGCGTGTTATCATTCGCCCTTGAGTAAGCGTTCCGGTCTTGTCGGAGCAAATATTGGTCACTCCGCCGACTGCTTCGAGGGATGGCATCTGGCGAACGATGACATTACCCTTGACCATTGCTTTAGTTGCCACCGCCATGGTCACCGTCAACACAGCCAGTAAAGACTCGGGTATGACTGCGACACCGACGCAAATTCCATACAGGAGAGCTTCATCATCGATGTCCCAGACATTGACCGAAAAAACGATAACGACAAGGAGAATGGCCAACCCGAACAGTAGCAACGCGAACTTGCTAAGAGTGACTTGCAGGGGAGTTCCTTCAAGACCAAGGATACTACGCACTGTCTGATAAAACTTGTACAGAACTCTAGTACAACAATTATTTTCTTTGACTTCCCTCTTCTTGTTGCGTAGCAGCTCTGCAATCTGGCCAACTTCAGTTGCCATTCCCGTGGATATCACGATACCGGTCGCACGACCGCGAGTAACCGAGCTGCCGCTGAAGACAAGATTGATGCGATCGCCAACCGGCATGTCGGTCTCGGTGAATACCGCATCGGGATTCTTGTTGATGGCGACAGATTCCCCCGTCAAATGTGCCTCGTCTGTCGATAGATTGACGCCTTGGACAAGTCGCAAGTCCGCAGGCACAACATCACCAGTCGCTAGAGAGACAAGATCGCCCTTCACGATGGTCTCAGCCTTGACAGTATCAACGTGACCATCGCGGATCACTTTGCACTTGGGCGAAGATAATGCATACAAAGATTGAATAGTTTGTTCCGCACGGTAATCTTGAATCAATCTACCTCTCAGTCAGCTCCCAGACGACACCTCGCAAAAAAGAAAGAATCTGCTGAGTGTTGCCGAGATAAATCCTGTTCCCCTGACCAGCAAGTAAAAAATACACGTACCCAACCCCGATGTTAAGAGTAATGACAACAATGACGACGCTTCCTTCGACAATGTCTCCAATCACATATGAAATAGTGGCTACAGCGATGAGTACGAGCGTCAAAGCATTCGCGACTTGCTGCAAGAGAATTTTACAGAGTGAAAGATTCTTGGGCCCTTTGATCACATTGGCACCATCCCGAACGAGTCGGGCGGCTGCCTCTTCATCGCTCAGACCATGATCGAGATCAGACGCAAGCTTCTCAGCGACACGCTGGGCAGATTGTGTGTGAAAGCAGGTTCCTTTATCGCTTCGATATATGTTAGGGAATTCGGCTATAGGTGGCTGGTCGTCAAGACTGGCAGATATTGACAATTCCGAATTGCAGTTGGCATGTTCTGCACCCTTCGTACTGATTACGAGAGACTCTCCCATCGAACATGTATCAGAGCTGCAAGGAGCAGACCGGCGCAGGCGGGTGGATTCGAGATGTAGAGGAGCGGGAGAAACAAGTCATGAAGCTGGAGAGTTGCCACGTGTGGTACTTGTACTTGGTGCTGATGTGAAGTTCGACAAGCCGGAGCAGCGGAGCAGGGTCTAAAAATACAGAAAGAGTATACCGAAGATCTGAATTGGCGATACAAATACATATGATTCAGGAGAGGGGTGAAACATGAAACCAACCATTAAAGACGAGTCCCTTCAAGACCAGTTCTTCATGGCAGGTGAGAACGATGCTCCTCACTCGGTCGTCGGGGAAGCAAAGATGGCTCTCCATTTGCGATGCAATGTCTTGTGGCTGCTTATCCTGGACAATAGGACGTATCGATGACGATTCGGAACTCAGGCCAGATGCGAGGCCAACAGAAAGTGGAAGGAAAGAGCAACCCAGCAGCGCCTTCCGCTATCTTGGCCATCTTATCTGCAACATCAAATTTCACTGCCCCCGCCACATAAAAGACGTGGAGGCCAACTGTTTCCTGCTTTCCCATTATTACCTAAACCATCGTGGCCACATTGCAGACGTGACTTCGGGTCTGGTCGTCGTCAAGTTGTGTACTTTGTTTTGTGATGCCCTCCTACAGAGGCTGCTTCAGGGTTGTTCGTTCTGCAGCGCGCGTCGCTGTACTTGATGACGACACTGAAGTCACGGTGGCACAATAGAGCCTCTTCCTCTTCCGAGTATGTATGTACAGTATGCACCGGTATGTGTGCATATGGATGTATGGATGTCGGTAGGAGGTACAAGGTAGGTATGTATGTCGCAAGCGGCAAATGTATTGCAGCCTGCAGGCCGTGAGCCGTGGCTTCACCACTAACACCACGTGTCGTTCGGGTTCCACTACGGCGGTTGGACTTTATTTCCACCTCGCCCAGTCAACTATTAACGATTTGTAAGTACTTATACACAGACTACAGACGCCAAAGACGACTAAACCAACGCCCAGAATCCAGGCTTACGCATTTACGGTCCCATGACACGCGAGCTACGGTTTGAGAACTAGAACCAGGTGGTTTTGACCACCTCAGTAGCGCCAACATACTTTCTCTCGAGAGGTAAGTATGTAAGTCGACGAGACGAGGAACCAAGTAGAATATATACCTAGATATGGCTTATTGCCCAGAATCAGGCATTTTTACAAAACATGGAACGGCCGTCACACAAGCACGCGGGTCCGATTGCATGCCTAGGCAATGCCGTGTCTCTGGCGGGCCAATCCCGACACATTCGCAGACCCTTCTCGACAATGTCTCGGCTAGATCGTCAGGATTTCTTGCGATCGTCAACATGACGCATGTCAAAGGTTGGAAGGGGGGGTAATCCGTCATGCGGAGGTCGCCACTTTATCAGATGGCCCATCGGCGATCGCCAATCAAGGGTGTCCACTCCGCGCCACCGCGGAGATATATCACCATCAAACAACGAACGTCACATCGAAGAGATAAGATTCAAAGAATTCGAAACATCGATTCGTATTGTGACAAGCGTGTATGAATGGTGGCATGACGCCGTGGTATAAGCCACCGCCAGACGCAAAAGAACCTAACAGCCTAAGAAACCTTGATATGAAGATACTTGAAACCTCTAAACACAAAACTCCCCAAGAAAAGATAAACAACATTCATAAGACCTATGTCATTTACCCCAAAAGATTCATAAACGGCTCCGGCCATCTCCCAAACACTAGCGGCCGGTTGTCGATTCGCCCTCCCACAGGAGCCAGCAGCTTGATCCTGCGCTTCTCCTCATCGACGTCTGAAACGTAGACGAAGCCCATCACGGTAGACGCTCGGACCACATCGGGGGCGTCTTCGAGAGAGGCGTGCATTACAGCCAAGGTCCAGTGTTGCATGAGAGATGAGGGATCGTGACGAGTGAGGGAGCTCTGCTCACCTGGAGGACCTAATTGCGATTTCCCTTCGTGAGCCGTAGGGAAAAGAGTGACTGAATAGAGGAAAGACGAGAGTGAAGCAAAAGGGAAAGGCGACAACCAGGTAAATAGACGAGTATGTCAGGGGTTGTTACAAACGTACATTCAGATGCCTTGTATATAACAAGGGATTCAAATTCAACCTGCTGAATCTGCGGACAGAGCGTCGTTCTGGCATCTCCAAAGAAGTATTCCTTGATGGCCTGCTCCCTGGCATGCTCGAGAAAAGCTTCGCTGCGCTCTACGGCGCCGGTGGAACGGTCGAACCCGATAACGTGGATTGGTTCACCGAGACTGGTCTGCTCGCCGGCAAAGCGCTTCGAGAACTCGTTGCTCATAGTAGTTGATCCGAGAACCACGATGATGTTGACTAGTTTACGAAGAAAGCACGAAAATGAAAAGGAAAGCAATCGGGTTAGAAAACAATCTCATGCTGGTTTCAAAAAAAAATCGTCCTCATATTCAGAGGCATGGCTCCGGCGCAATACATACCAGACATCTCGTCCACGACGTGGGCCAGCAAATCCATCCCAACCGTGCTATCCTCGCCAACGCCCATCGAGTCGATAATCACCCCCGAACTCCGTACCTCCTCATCCTCACTGAACCGGCCACTTACCGTGCCGGCAATGATACAAGTCAGTTCCTTGTAGAAGTCGATGTCGCTCTCCGGCGAGCTGTGCCCATAGTAGTACACAAGCGGTAGCTTAACCGGCACCACACTCGGCCCGCTCGTCGGCGTGCTTCCCCATCCATCCACAGACTCCGGATCCATGATCGTCGCAAACACACTCGCACTCAGCGAGCCCGGCAAGCTCAGCATGCCCTCCTTCGGATCGGCACTAACAATGACCGGCTGAAAGTCTTGTCTCGTCGCGTAGCTCGTCAGCGTCCTCACGAGCGTCGTCTTGCCCGCCGCGGCCGGGCCGGCAACCAAGACTCTAGGTCCTTCGCACTTCTCTCTCGCGGCAGCGGCACGCATTTCTCCCAGCCAGTCATGTAGATTGATATGCGAGGTCGCGGGGTTCTCTTGCGGAGACGCATACGTCGCGACGGAGTCCTCCTCGGTTTGGCCCTCAATTTCGAGCTCACAGCCGTGCCAGGTCAAGATTTTGGACTTGATTCCCGTGAATGAGTAGGCATTTTGAACGGCCAGCTCAGTTCCATCCTTCTCGGCAGACCCGGACAGGACCTTGAGCACGACGGTTTGGCCGATAGGTACCTGGAAGCGCCATTCCCAGAATGGTTTGAGGGGGATGGTTCTTGTCGGCAAGGAAACGGTCTGGAAGACGGGACGGCGAGCGAAAAATGGAGCAATTGGTCAGTCACGATGAGAGGCTTTCTTGTCCGTCTTGTGTGGAAACTGTCGGGCGCGTTGAGGTTCGTGTCGGCTTCGCAATCGGGAAGATGAATAGCGATTGGTTCTACCGGCTTGAACAGACGGGGTGCGTGAATGAAAGAGGTGATGGGCTAGTTACCTGCGCTGTGATCTGGCCTAGGCCTGGAATTGACATAATTGTATGCACATGGGCGAGGCCAAGGTACGGCCTTTGTCGCGTTGCGAATATGTCAGAAGAGAAGGCTGGAGGGAAAGGCCAAAGCTTCCAGGTTTGTATATCACGGTCCACCGTGGGTGACAGTCAATCAATTGTGGGGCGTCGATTGCTTTGCATCCTGGCTCGGCGTCCAAGTACCTTGTATCTAACATGCAAGATGACGATGACGCTTCTCGAGTACCTATGCAGATCAATAGGCATGCAGCAGTTGCTTCTTCTCGTAAACTTCTGAATGCCAGGCGCGCCATCTTATAAAAGGCCTAGTTGCTATGCTCTATTCTTTAACTGACGAATCTTCTCTGGGTATCACGCCACGAACAGGCAGTTGGAGATTCATTTCAAAAAAAAAAAAAAGGCTTCAGTGGCATTTCCATTTCCGTTTCAACAGAACAAAGGTTAGTTTTGACCTTGAAAAGTGGTTCATCAAGTTCAATCTTTGGCCATGGTGCAAAATATCTTCTTCAGACTTCTTACTCCAAGAAGAATGTTTTCGTCAGACCCTTGGCCCGGTGCCCACGAAGCATGCGCAAAGTCGATTAGCTTCACACTGCAAATTTTCGGCACCCCTTCTACGAGATTCTCCAACTCACTCTCATCAAGCTCTTCCTCGTCGTCGAAGGCAATGCCGCTATCAAAGCGCCTTGGAGGCTGCAAACATGAACCTTGCTTTTCGGCAAGCTGCAAAAAGGCTTCGTTCTCATCAAAGGCTTTCTGAAGCGCAACGCCGTCACCTTCAAACACAAAGAGGAGTGATGTGGAGTACATCCGAGTGTCATTGTTGGACAAGATCTCGTCGACAATTTCAAGTTCCTTTATGAATGCCTCGCAGATCTTTTGGCCCATATCTTTGGAGATGTTGGCGGCTTTGTTGAAGATGAAGCGTTCAAATTCCTCCACAACGTTGTCCTCATTGACTGTTAGTCGGCCGTAATCCTTGTCGTAGACCTTATAATCGTCATCATCCAGGTCCGCGGCGTCTTCCGACCCGCGATACACTCGCATACCAGCGATGCGAAAGCCCAAAGTACGGTGTGTCGTCTCTGAGCTGATCTTGGTAAACCTGTCCTTCTTTTGCTGCGGCGCATCGTCTGCCCAAAGGCGCACCCCGAGCTTGACGTCGAGAATGTTGGGGCATTTGAAGCCGTAGGTTATATTCTCCAGTACTACTGCCTTGTCCGTCTTGATCTTCTTGCCTTTGGAGGGAATCCACGTCTCCTTCTCTACAGGTAAAGGTTGAGCATGACAACTTTCGATCTGTTCCCTAACGGATGCGACAATCTGCTCCTTGACGATCTGCGACGAACTCTCCTCCGGTATGGCACCCGCCAACACATCCTCTAGATTGCTACTCAAGGGATCTGTCAAGGTCAGGGTGCCCATGAAGAGGGGCATGATATCCTCCAGATGGTATTTTGGCTTATTCGAGCATTTTCCGGCCGATAATTGAGAAACCGATGTGTAAAAGTCGATTTCGGTTTGTGTGCAGGGTTTGATGAAGAATTCGCCGTCCGCGTCGCACATAGTTCCTGCACTACGAAAGCGCACTCCTGTCAGTTAGGCCAAACGGCAGCAAAGATAGTATGCAAATATGCGGAATGGGGGATATTATAGCGTCCATAGGCACAGACGCAGAGCATGACTTACTGTCCAGCGACAGCGTTTGTACAGTCGCGAAGGTCCTCTGGGCGAGGGAGTTCCCTGGTCACCATGGTGTTGCGGGGCGCGGTCATCTGCCTGACGGCTCGTGGCTCGCGGCTCCAGCGAACAACAGGCGACACCCTCCTTCGTCTCAAGAATGTGAGAACGTGGCAGGATCAAGCGACGAGATGACAGACACGGCCGCGGCCGTGGCCCGCCTTTATTCAATGAACTCAGGAGGATTATGTGAAGATGCAAGGCTGAGAAACCGCTGTGGCAAAGGGGCCTGATGGGAAAGCAAGAGCAGGCAGGGGTTTGTGATGTCGGCGACTCGGCGCAACGGGCTCTCTAGGGATGGTCCAATCACAAATGAGTGTGCACGAGGGCGGCGGCGGTCGAAATTAGAAGGAGGAAGCTCAAGGTGGGACAAGAATCCAAGATCAGATTGACAAGCGCGGCGTGCAATGTCGATTTCAGTACTGAATCCTGACGGGTATACTGCGTATGGTTGCGATAGGCAAAAGAAAAAGAACAGAAAAAGAGATGGAAAAGGGGACTACATATATAGGTACCTAGGTAGTAAACTTGGACGGCCGACTAATTGTGCTTTGCGCGCGTCGCAGCGCTGACAAGACGAGCGGCCGGAATAGCGGAGTAATGGGGGTACTTCCTCTGTCTGGCTTGGGTGCCTTGTCGCACCGATCTGATCAGTCTTGTTTGAGTTCTTATTGATCAGTTTGTAACTTTGTTCACATCTTTGTCTTTGATTGAAGAGGGGGTCTTGAAAGCGACAGACGCGCTAGGCCTTCCAAGGCTTGGCGACAGGGGCAGAGGCGACGTCACTTGGTCTGACCCGGACGAAATGGCACAAACGCCTCGGCAGCCAGCCTGCCCTAGGTAGCTACAGTAACAGCAGCACATCATCATCGCACCGCCTCGCTCGCCGCGGCCGCAGACTCACAGACAGCAAGGCGCATTTCCGGATGTCCCAGCCTCCAGGAGCTCAAAGGGCACTGCGCCTCTCCGCGTACATACCCGGTGAGATGCGAGATGCGTGGCCCTCGAGCATTGGCCAGATCAAGATTTGCGGCAATGCAAGAGACGATGCCACGGCAAGCGCATTGATTCGTCTGCCAATTGTTTGTTGAACCGATACCTGTCAGACCGATGGGCATGCATCTATACGTATATCAGTACAGCGTGGGTGCCATCTCACAAAGGACAGGTTTCTATCATATATATTATCAAAGAATTTATGATAGCTTTCACTGCCCTTCAGTTCGAATCGAATTTGGGTTGGCATCCCTGCTTTCACACACTCGTTGTACTCCGTATAAGCGTGACTCGGTGGCAGGTGTCCGATTCACTCCCAGAAGCCGACACCGCGAAATGTACTCTTCCAGCTGCTGGCAACTGCGCGCTCTGCGTTACCAGTCAGTTGGGCCAGGCCTCATTCCCTGGCTCAAATCTTCCTCCGGGATTCGCTCACTGTACTGATCAACCTTGTCAAGCAATCGGCCTCTCCTCTCCGCATCATCCGTCATCTGTCCTGGTCCAGTGCTCTCTACTTTTAACCGGATTCTGTTAACCTGTTTGACCTTCTGTGCTTGATGCCAGCAAAATGAGTGACTCCGTGACGGAACAGATCTCCGCCGGCAATGATACTCCGGCTGGGAATGGACATGTGCCTTCTGGCGAAAAGGGTGGAGTTGTAGAGCCAAGCGAGCCTCTTAACAACAACAACAACAACAACAACAACAACAACAACAACAACAACAACAACAACAACAACAACAACAACAACAACAACAACAACAACAACA
>SRPO01000396.1:0-20522 GCA_018360065.1 Claviceps pazoutovae
TGGAAAACCCAGCCTGTTGGAAAACCCAGCCTGTTGGAAAACCCAGCCTGTTGGAAAACCCAGCCTGTTGGAAAACCCAGCCTGTTGGAAAACCCAGCCTGTTGGAAAGCCCAGCCTGTTGGAACTTGGAACTTGGATGGAGTCTACCTACCTAGGCGTCCGTCACGACTCACGAGTACATAGGTAGGTACTCCGTACATGCGCCAATGCCGGTCGGGTCCGAGCTGTGCTCTGTTGGTGGTTCAAGTCGAAAGAACGCTGATTCGTGACAAGCTTCAGGAATCAGACTGTATAACATCAATCCTTTCTCCTCGCGAATCATTCCACGCCAACCTACATATGTATGTGTGACCACTGACACATGTTGTTGTACGCTGTGTCACTGTCTCGGTCAACGCGCCGCGGCATACTTAGATCACGTCGAGTAGGGATTTCACCGAACGGATAGGTAACTATTTCCATGAATCAAGGGAACCGAATATTGGAAGTAGATATGCATTACATGTGTAAACGTATGTACTCTGTAATATTCATGTAGATCACGATGTCCTCAGTGAGATTGTTATAAGTATATGTATGTACAACGTCGTATGAGCGCCTTGCGCGTGCGAAGTAAAACAGCAACGTCCAACGAGACCAGTCAGTCCTTGGCGTTGCAAAAAGGCAACTACATACATAGGTATGTATGTTGTAGAAGTTTGATCAGAAGCTTATTCAATGGTGGCGGGAGAGGGGCAGCATGTCCGCCATGCTTTAATCGTCTAGTAAGGTCTTCAAGCCGCGCGGTCTGATACATATTTCATTCGTGATCCGACATGACGAAATTCTTCTCAATCTGACGAGACCTGGAGTCCGTGATTAAAGCCGGCTGGGTTTATGTCGCCTGTTTCACGTTAGCCACTCTTGAGTCTTCCGAGCATACGCCTTCGTCGCGATCAGCTACATACATAGCCTACGTACGGAGTAGATGTACGCAACACATTGAGCAAACATCCGCATTTTTACAGGCTGAGTAGGTATGTACCTAGGTACGTACGGATGTACGGAGTATACCTATGAAAATGATAGAACATGCTCCTGAGTCCTCACTGTTCGGTTGGTTGCAGACGTGTTCTAGAAGTCGGGTGCCCTCTGCGGCTTCCCATCCCTGCCCGTCTCTCGCCAGGGGCTGCAATGGCTCGAAATCCTCTATGTGGTTAGCCCTTTTTTGTGGGCGACTAGGTACTTCGTAATTGAGCAAAAATTTACACCAGCGTGCGAAATGGATGTATGGGATCTACTCCGTACATACCTACCTAGGTACTCCGTATTGTTGTCGGTAAGGCACCTGGCATGGAGTACGTAGTGCAATCTGGTCTCGACTTGAAACTCGGGGGAGCATGACGAGTCGATTGGGGAGCGGACAGGTCTCCGCTGCCAAACGCTTACGCCATGTGAATGGACTGACAGGCCCTGCGGCATCACTCGATGCGACACTAGGTACTGGTTTTGGTGTTTGTTACATACCTGTCCTTGATTTCAGAAAGAGCGAGAACACGATGGCAGCCGCAACATATGTGGGCTCGTGATAATCAGACCATCTCGTCAAAATGCTTTGAGGGGAAAGTTCAAAAGGGGTGGGGGGAGGGGTTTGAGGGGGTGAGGGGGGGGGGGGGTGACGGATGGCCGGTGGGGCTGGAACCAACTCCACTACGTCAAGCCCTATTAAGACAAGTCGGGAATTGCGTTGTGTGACGTGACACGAGTGCCACCAACAGGATTCTGTCGGTCATTAAGCGTTGCATGTGGATCATTTTCGGCGGCGATTTGCCACATGGCAACCCGTGGGCTTCATGTAGCACTGACTGGCACTAGTCTTGACGCGGCGAGCTTTCGCTCCGCTTTTGTGATGAAGAACACTCACGCAATCAGTACGTGACCAGGTTCCAGGATCTCTCACGAGTCACGAGTCACACCAAAGGCCGAGCGCCTCGAAGAATACCTAAGAGACAAGACGACTACTCTGTATTTTCACAACAGAGTAGTAAGTCGTCTCACTGCAGATGCTGACAGGCCAAAGTCCATTTCTGTGTCGAACATGAAGTAGGGCTGGCATCAGCATGGCTCGTTACAAACGACGAAGTGACGGATTTGAGAGACGATGTACCGGTAGCGCTCCGGCAGTCAGCCTGTGCCATGGGTGCCTGTGTTCGTGTGAATGCGGACCGACGAGTACCTAGAGAGTGCCGGATATCACACAATCAAAAGATTAGGCACGTTGCTATTACTAGTCGTTCAACCAGAATCAAGTATGACGCTTGTCTGACCCAAAGCCAAGGCTGTCCGTTACGGAGAAGATAATCTCATCATGCGAGCCGGCTGTTTGGTACGGATATCATGCCAATTTCCATTCAGCCGGCCGCTGGCCAAGACTTCACTCGGCCGAAAAATCCCTATCTTGGCTATGAAGCACCGATCGCGCTAATCTCGGCACACCGTCAATTGAAAACAACACGACGTGCAGACTGTACGATAAGGTGCCAAGGAGCCATGTCGAGAACTGTGGATCAAATCCACGACCAGTCGCTTACGGCTTCTTTGCCCATGGGGAGAGAATCTTGCATGGCGAGAGGGCAAATCCCGGCTTCCGTATCGCACCAGTCACCAGTGTTTGATGACATGTTCTGAGTCCTGAGTCCTGACATGTGGCGCCTCTTCGTGGGCACTCAAACGGCGGTAAATAGCGGTTAAACACTTGACGTTTACTCAGTCCCTAGACGCTGATGTGAAGTCTCAAGCTAAGGTTGCCCGTAAACCGACTGCCCGTTAGTAATTACCCACCAGGCTGAATCTAATTCACGTCCCGAAAAAGATGCAGAACTTTGGGTAAGCAACTTGTGGCACTGGCCCGCGCAAGGGAGCAACAGGTGGGCAACTTACGGACAACGGACGCATTGATGCTTCTCGCTCGATTGGCATTGAGTATGTATTGATTGCAAACCTTGTCCATACGGATTTTCTCAATGGGCCTCGCGGTCTAGGTTTGCGTGTTTAATCCCCTATATGGAGTCACTGCATCTTTGGAAGTCTAAATATGATGTGGTGAACCTCGTCACGCTGTTGAAGAATTGTATCAGTACAGTATACATCATTTGCTTTCGTTCCTTCGATGTATTAAACAAAAAAACGAGCTTCAGTGAGGGGCGTTAGGGGTGGTAGAAAGGACGTTATCTGGATCTGAGTAGACGCAGCGCATCTCCTCTTGTACAACCTGGATTTGAAGTGTTGCATGCGACAGCAAAACTTTTGATCCGATGGCTGGCCCTATCTCCCCCTTGCTTCTGCTCATACTGAAGTATGTACAAAATATGAAGAATTTCAAGGAGCTCTCGAGTTGAGGCCGGTGACCCGGTTGCGTGTATTCTTTTGTGAGAGCAAACCGAAAGGTTGTGCACCTCAAAATATCCGATATGTATCAGACACTTCTCTGGGTGACCACTGACCCGCCATCGTAAACACTATAGCGAGGTTTATTGCTGTGATTCTCTAAAAAGACACAAATCAAATTCTTCAACCCATCGGATGAGCGAGGATATCGTTACATTGAAGATCGGATAAAACAGGTCCGACTGTACAAGTTGCCCGCATCGAACAAGTTGCACGGCAGAACGAGTAACGGATGGGCAAGTGAAAGGCTCGGACAAAGCACGTGCAAATGATAGCCTTTTTGCATACAGTTGCCGTACTCCGTCAGTCGCGGCACAGCACAAAGAGGGAGTCGGTCCTCGTGTCAGATTGCATCCACGTGTCTCCAGGCTGGCGATTCGACGTCGAACCACGCCGACTGTTGACATCAATTTTGGTCTCGGCCCCATGCTGCATGTCGTGGTACAGTCCACAACACCAAAAGAACACAACGACATGTTGTGAGTCGTAAGTCGTGAGTCGTGAGAAGCGTGGGAAGATTGGCCAAAGGTGTATGTACCTACTCCGTATGTGTGGAAGGAAACTTGGAAGGAAGAAGTGTGGGGACTTGCAAACTTGCGCAAGTAAGGTTGGTCCCTGTGCGATGATGCGCAACTTGAGTGCCCCGGGCCATAGACCCACTTGGGGCTTTCTGTGGCGTCACCGTGCTGCGCTAAAGCACCTCAACCGCCCAGACGGAAAGAATGCCACGTGGAAGATCAGGCGGTCTGCTGCTGTGGGCGTGGCACAGCCTTGCGGATTATGGGTCTCTTCTTTATGTACTCCGTAGGTACGTAGAAACTCGTTGTAACGATGCTGTCGTGTACGCCTCTGAGCATCGTTATATCGTGAATACCGTTGATCTGAATCGGGCCACGTGGTCACATGATGCATACCCTATACAAAAACGCTGTATTTTTTTTTAGGCACAAATTTCATGACATAGTGCATGTGTCGCTAAAGAGACATAAGACAGACATCTATTTTTCTTATTTGCACTCTGATACTCCGTATAGTATGTGGTAGTTCCATGTGGTCACTCAGACTCAGACTGCCAGCTCAGAGCTGGCATTATTGACGGTCGGCTATCACAAGAAACCACAAGGCGACGCACACAGACACTGTCTGCATACAAGCACATGACCCAACTGCTGCTGTCCATGGAAGATGGCCTTTTTAATCACGGCACCTGGATACCCGGGGTTGGTGGTCATGGTTCGGCCAGCCTCCGAGCCGAGGGCCGGAGTTTCCGCATTCGCCCAATATTCTTGATTCGGCACCAGGGATTCAGAATTCTACTCTGTAGGCTCGTGGTAATGACTCATTGTGGAAACTAAATACATATACGTGCCTACATTACTCCGTGCCTCACGTCCTGAGAACCTCGTCTACCTAGTGGCTGACTCTCTGACGAATGCCACCGACCACCTGGTTCGAGAAGCTCGGGACATTACAAGGATGCCCTTGAGGCTTGCCCTGGAACCGTACAGAGCAACCAGCGATGGGTCCGTCGAAGGGGCTGCACAAACGAACATGCATCTCCCTCATCGAGAATTACCTACTCTATGGAGGGGAATTCAGTTCGGTTCCAGCTTCCAGGTCCCTGAAAAATTTGACTCTGACGGAAACTGTATCTCCCTGCACTCGTTTACATGCGAATCTTCGTACATCGGACATGTGTACTCTGTATGCTATGTACCAGCAACTGGGTACTGATCCATTGGGCCTCGAGTCGAACCTCTTGTCAATCGGGGTTCGGATTACTGTATCACAGGCTATAGCGCGTCATTATCAGGAGTCAGTGAGTCACGCTAAACCCGACACGTGAGAAAAAGCGTGAATGAACGCAAATACCGGCTGGGGGTGCCTGTCTGCAATGTACATGTATTCGGAGATTTGACTGAGATAGGAATCGTTTGATGCCCCCCAAGTTCCAACGCTGTGTCTAGCCGCCCCTGTGTCAACGAGGCATGCGGGCAATGTTTCATGGATTCTCTTTCGGAGGGGCTGACGCCGGATGGGCGGCCGGCTTGTTGAAACGATTACCTGGTTTGTCTTCAACAAAGCTAATGCCAAACTCGGCAAGAAAGTATCGTAATGTATGTATGTACTTGGGTTGGTGGTCATCGGGTACGCCAAGTCATGTGAACCCTACCTTTGACGCACCTAGGTAGGTATCTCTGGCTATGGATTATGCTCATACATACCCATTCTCTCACACCCTCTTGTTCATTTATTTATTTCCCTTCCTCGGCAACATCGTCCAAGAATCGGGGTCCATAGCCTTCTGTCCATTGCCAGGAACTCTCGTGTCGTGGTTAATACCGCAGCAACACACGAAGTCGATACTCCAGGTTTCAGACAGAAACCCATACAGATAGGTAGACTGACCAACGCGCAACAGGGCGATATCTGGCGCCAAGACCTCACCGTTTCCCAAAGCGAACAAGATCTATGAGTCACATGAAGGATCATCTTTGAGACGACTGCTCAATTCATGCTGTGCCGATCTTGGCCTCACTCACGTTGATGACGAGCATCACTTGCTCATAGATACATAGTTAAGCTACCTACGGATTACCACGGTGCCACGTTGTCACACCCCTGGGCTTTAGATAGGAAAGAACGGAATGACCAGCCGATAAGAAAAGAGGGGGGGCTTTAGTTCCCGATCCGATCCGTTAAGCTCCCAACTCAGTCCAGAAGGAGAAACGAATTCTTCCATCGGGCTTGTTCGTCGTAGGTAGGTATGTGCGTACACGGTACCTGTGAGCGTGTGCACGCCGTGTAATCTTGACCAAGACTCTGGGCCCTAGCATTGACATCCATGTTGAGGCTCTGTGCTCATAGACGAGGAAATCATCTGTCACGTCCGAGCACGCTCGACACGACTCTACAATCTGGCTGGATGAGAGTTTTGGACTTTTGAGTACTCCGTATAAGAATCGTCAAGGCGCACAGATACCTACGCTCACACGATTGCAGGGATCACGCGTCCGGGACCCCTTGTGCGGAGTACGGAGACATACGGAGTAGAACTCATGTATGTACATAGGTATGTGTACACGATACCACATCCATGTACACATGGAACTCGTTGCCTTGGCTGAGACGAAAACGTGGCGGCATGCACGCGTGGTTCGGGTCTTCGGGACCGTACAAACAGGGACTTCGGAAGAGAACAGGACGAACACAACAGTCTAGTCTATGTACCTACCTATTCGTACGCACGGCCACTTACCCGAGGCAACGCCCTTATCTCTCAACTCCCTATGTCCAGTACCAAATGATCCAAACCTCGCCAGCAGATACTTGGGCACCTGCTAATAAAGAAAGGCACCTTTGTCGTCCCGAACATGATGGTCTGATCCTCGGACTAGACAACAACACTGCACACACAAAGCAGCAACCCTGATGTGACGACGCGCCGGGCCCACCAGTTTGTTTGGGCTCCCCTGCCGGCATCCGAAAAGCAATGGCAAACAATTCTCTGCAATTATGTAGGTAGGTACCTACTCCATAGGGAGCGCCCACCATTGCCGACGAATCCTTGCTGTCGTTGGCGATTGCTCACAAGTCTCAAGTTTGAAGGGACAGCTTTGAATGCGACTGGAGCTGCGAATCCGCGAGGGACTGCTTGCTAAGTTCTGAGGCTTGAAGTAAGCTGCAAGCAAGCCGCGCGGTCAGCCTCGCCAACGATAGACGGAAACGGCAAGACCACATGTACGGAGTATCGGTAGACGGATATATTTGCGCCACGTGCAGATAGCATCATGCAATATTCGAATTTTGAGCACGGGACTTGGACCCTTGAAGACGCAGGGCAAATTCGGACTTGTCTTGACTCTCGAGTCTCGACACCCTTTGTCCCCGGTTGACTATGAAATGTAGCTATGCTATGTGTACTTTGCAGCAGGCGATGCGGTCAGTATGTACAGCGGCCAGTACAGTGTGTACGGAGTAGGTATGTGTTATTATAAAACAGCCTGCACACCCCATACGCATTGTGGTCTGGTGTCCTGATCTCTGCATCAGCATGCAGGAACAAAGGATTTGCCCAAGAACCCTGTTGGGCTCCGCATGTCACAATCCTAATGGGGCCCGGTCTGCTTCTAGCCTTCTTCCTTTGTTCTTCGTCTCCCGGGCCGAACCATGACGGTTGGCCATCCACGAGTGCAAAGGAAGTCTTTTTGAAGGAAAAGAAGGAAAAGAAGGTAAAGAAGGAAAGGAAGCAAGGAAGAAGAGAAGGAAGAAAAGGAAAGGAAAGAACGCAAGTCAGAAACTAGCAAGTCGTTAGTGTTTAAGCTAGTCAGCCTTGACTTCAGAACACCACGTGCGGTTTCATCTCTTCTTTTCCTGCCGCTACCTGTGTAGGTACCCTACTTACCTTACGTATCGTCGCATGTACAAACATAGGTACCTACTCTATACGGAGGTATGTACGACGTTGCTGCAGTTCTCGCCATTCTCGGCCGGCAGTATATTTCCAAAAGCAATGAAGCGGCGACGCTGCAAACACCGAGAGGTCCAATGCCAAGAAGGCTCAAGCAACGGCGAATGAATTGGAGATCGGGACCAGTCCAGCAAATTGCTAGGTACTCCGCACATATGTACCGTATCCAGCTCCAGCCTCCCACACAATTTGACTTGCTCACCATATCATGTCCGACAATCCACCAGCGCCAGGATCTTCACTCGCTCTATGGAAAACCGAGATCCCGTTCCATGTCCGAAGACCCCTGTTTTGAATGGTCCCAGCCCCAGTCCCAGCCCCAGTCCCAGCCCCCATTCTTTTTTTTTTTTTACATCTGGTGCGATTTTCCACCAAGTCCCCCCCACTGCACCCCGGCGATGCCGTCGCGTGCGAATTTTCCAGAACGAAAAAAAGAAAAAAAAAGTTTTGCTTTCTTTGTTCTTTCTTCAGCTTGTCTTATCATTAGCCGAGTTTTTGATAAGGGATGGGGTGTGGCCTACGGAGTATACAGGGCCCAGGGGGCGTGATCATTGAAGTAAACTGACCTTGTACCCTTCAAAGAGAGTACTGGCGGGCGATTCAATTTCACCCCCCCCCCCCCCCCACCTTGCAGGTAGGTAGGTACCTAATGTAGCGGAGCACTAAGAACGCCGTTTTTCTGGAGGAAGAGGCAAATCACAATATGTGACGAACATGATATGTAACATTCGATCCGTCGCATACCTATCGCGACCTGTCCCAAGAAAGCAATGAGGGCAGCCCGATGCGGACCATTCTCCACGTATTTACGGTGAAGGATGCGAGAAAAGCGAGGCGGGGCTGAGCACTGATGACATACATACATACATTCACAACTCGCAAACCGTTTGCTTGCTGAAACGGTGTCCTCTATTTGCTGATCTGAAGAGACTCTAATTAGGTAATGGGATCGTACCGAACGATGAGAATCGGAGTAAGTACGTGTCGCGGGGAATTGGATTTCCTCCAACGTGCGTCCGTGTATTGTACGTACATATGTCCATCCTTGTGTGAATAAAGCTCTTGAAGCAGGGAAGAGAACTGGACACGAAGGAGGTGAGAGAGGAAACACCAGGGCTGAGAGTCTGAGACATGCGGTGATGGCGAGATGCCAGCTTCTGTTCAATGGTCAATACTATTTCTGGAGAGGCAGCGAAGGCCGTGTCTAGAGATACTGATTAGTTCATGGTCGTTTGAGAGACACGGCTAATGCCGTTTGTACAAGTACGACGACTTCGTGCTAATTCTCGAGATAGCTAAGGGCAGCTATTGACATTGCTAGAGATGCTAGCTTGTGCTGTGCTATTTCAAGAGATGTCGGCCAGACCAGCTACTGGTGTGCTCGGAGATGCCAGTTCGTTGTCATTTTTGACGCTGTTGATCAGTCCATGCCAAGTCTGAAGATGCGAACTGCTGTCGTTTCTTCAAGGTGGCAGCTTATACTACATACTCCAATCGGTATTGAGTCTTGGTATTTGTAAAGATGATAACGTGTGGATTCTATCTCAAGAAGTCAGCTCATGACAATCCTAAACATGCCAACTCATGCCAGTTGAAGGCACACCAACTTGCATCCTATCTAGAACGACCTGCTCGTGCTGTCCCTTAGAAACACCAACCTGATCAATTCTACGAGAAGCCAGTCAACGCTCATTCTATTGAAGTCAGCCTAATGCCAGCTATTGTCAATTCTAGGTATGTATACCATCTCGTGCCATGGCCCCCATTACGACCACGGGCCTGGAAACTCCAGAAAAGTCCATTTGGCAGACGCGGCTTGACCCTCCCTTCCCACCGGTACACCATCCATCAGTCTTTCCGCACTTCGTAGTGACCTAGAAAGAGATATGGAAAACCAAGATCCCAAACGCCGACGCTTTTTTCCTTTTTTCCTGGTTGCTTTTTCCTGTTTTCTTCGATCTGCTCCATCTTCATCTTCTTCATCTCCTCTCCTTCATCATCATTATCCTCCATCATCATCTCGTCTCTTCCCCTTCGAGAATCGAAGCTAGTTTCCCTTTCATGGACCATCACCCACCCCGCTCTTGCCCGGCTTCAAGCCCGCCCGAGAAGGAAAAGCGGCCTAGCGATAAGGTAGTCTGATGAGTGGAATGAACTCGGAGGGTACACAAATATCTCCGGCGGTCAAGACAATCCGTAAAAACTGCCAGAAAAGCGATCTGTATAAGAAGAAGATTTGTGAAACAAACAGCACCAAACCTTGGGCAAAGCACACGTAATGCATTCGCATCCTACCACACCGATCTTCATATCGACACAGGAGCCGCATCGATTCGCCAGCCCTTGTTCCGCATGTTCATCTCAACAGCCTTCCAAATCTGCTCCACAACCTCTTTATCCCTAAATCGAGACGCATCTGCTACGCCGCCACCACCGCTCCCACCACGCCATCGATCCACGCCCGTAGAAAGCACCTTGTGACCCCAGTTTCGAATACTGTCGGGGACCTGATCACCTCGCCACCCGACATACACACCCAGGGTATGCTTGAACAGCTCATTAGGGCTGCTCCATTTATAGTTCTTGAACTGCCATGTCTGACCCGTCGTGAAGACAGCCACCACGCGGTTCCAGTACTCGGGCTTGAACTGCTCAGACCCTTCGACGAGGATGAACCGCATGGGTCGGTTCGGGTCAATGGCGCGCATGAGGCGCTGAACATGGAGCATACTGGCCGTGGAGCCACTCGCATCGGCAGGCACATACATGCCATCTTCGAGAAACGATCGCGCATTCGTCATGCGTAGGAGAGATGAGGCGGATGGCGATAGGAGAATGATGGGATCTGGTCGCCTCGTGGGAGCCTTCTGGTTGAGTGATAACGAAGATGTTGGCCCGGGACCCGGTAGAGCGTGAGACTTTCTCTTGATGAACGGAGCGGCAAGTTTGCGCACGTGTGAGAAGTCCTGTTGTTTGTTGATTTGATTTTTTTTTTTGATTTTTTTTTTGCAATCAGCATGTTGGCCAGGACGGACATGAATGATACAAGGAGAGACGTCGGCAACAAACGATCCAGTCTATCTAGGTCGACCCAGTGAATAGAGAAAACATACCGTAGGCTTCACGCCCCTGAGGATTGTATTCCTATCACCCATCTTCCGCTCCCCATCATACACGCTCGCCAGCCTCGGATCCAGGAGTCCCTTGCCCGATCTCGCCCTCGCGGCCGCGGACGCAGCTCCAGGCTTCGATGCCTCTGTGGCAGCCGTGCCTGTAGCATCAGCCTCTCCCACCACCGGCTTGATGTATTCGCTCTCCTCGCTCGCGCCCTCTAGCCAGGTAATCAGGTCGAGGCGCTCAATAAAGCCCAAGTTCTGCACCCTGCCTGTGGACCCTGCCGCGGCGAGCTGGTCGTTAAGCATCGTGGCGGCGGCATTGTATTCGGGGATGGCGAGCTCGCGGTTCAGCCAGGCAAAGTAGATGCTGCGCAGGTCGACCGGCCGATCACTGGAGATGAAGCGCGTGGGGGCGTCGAGGGAGAGGCCAATGTCTTGGCTCGTGAATTGCAGGTATGTCGCTTGGGCGAGGGGTGCATCGTGGACAACGCTGGTATCCGCAGATGAGCTCGGCACAAAGGGCTGGCTGCTGGAGATGGCGGTGCGGAGAAGGAGAAGAGGATCGTGGTCGGGGCTGGCCATGGTGAAGCTTGATGAGGGTGGCAGCTGCACTGCCAGGGAGGAAGGAGTAGGGCAGGGCGAGAGGAGAGTCGATACGTTTGGGCTAGATGTAGATGGTCAGATCAGATAGATGAGCTGAGATATTTAGTTAGTCTCGAGTGTAGAACTGAAGCGATGCGATGCGATGCGAATGCGTGGCCGTGGTCGAGGTCGAGGTCGAGGTCGAGGTCGTGGCGCGGACACGCAAATCGAGTTCTGAGTCCTGAGCTGCATCGTGTTTGTGCCTGGATCGGAATGGGGAGCTGTCCAGAGAGAGCTCAGCCAATCACACAGCAGGATGTCAGATCCCGCCGTCGCCTCATCACCGAGTGGGCTAAATGCCGTCACCATTCATAGAGAACACATGTAAGAACGAACATCCACCCCTTCATCGCGACCCATGGCTCTGTGACATGTAGCCTTTGGTCCATGCTGAGCTTTCAAGCCAAGGCTTGAGAATAAGTCGTCGTGGAAGAGTTATGGAAGAGTGAGGGAAGTTGGAACAGATATTTGGGGAAGAACCAGGGCGAGAAGCGGGCGGGGATTGATCATTGGAGTGCAGGCTACAGTAGCAATGCTTTCAATGTTTATTCAATCTATGTACATATCTTGTAGTGACTGGGCACTTTCTGCTAAACCGTCATGCACTAGTGCGGCATCTTTTTGCTTCCTGCTCACTAGCATCGTCATTCGGACAATCGCCACTTATCAAATGGCCACCCCCCGGTACTGATCCTCGCAGTGACCCGTCCCTGAGTCTCTTGAACCGCCCAAGGCCATTCTTAGCCATTGCCGTATCTTTTCCCATGCTGCTGGCCTGTTGCAGGCTCACGGCCGCAATTTCGGGCTCCTGAAGGGTAATCCATCGTAAGATGAGTCTGTGGTGCTTGGCGTCATCCAATCTCATCGTTTCTTCGTCAATTGCGTCGTCGGTTGTTTCTGAAGCCGACGAGCCATCATCATTCATCGGGCCTAGTTCAGAAACATCGTAGAAAGAACGATCAAGTCCTTTGCTGCCATGTGATGTTGACGCGCGCGCTTCAGCTGCGTCTCGGTCACGAGAACAGTCCTCGAGATAATGGCACTCATAGCTCATATATTCAACCCAGGTGGTCCAGTCGTCTTGCTTTTCAGCATTTTCATTGAAGCAAAATGGCTTGGTGAACCCGTAGCGTTCCAGGCGCTCTCTTGTCGATACTGCATGTGCCTCCAGTGTTGATGAGCTGGAAGGGGAACCGCCACTAGAGCTATGCATTGGCCCCCTCTGAGCTGGTACATCTCGATGGACTCGCTGCCAGGCTCTGAATTTGCGCCAATTCAAAAGTTGTTGACGAAAGATATCCTTCCAGTCTAAGCCGCCTTCCGAGGTGGAACATCCGCCAATCCATGGAGCCAGGATCTCGAGGTGCTCAGGATCTTCCGACACGTGGTTGATGTCCTCCAGTGTGAAAATCGGTCGACCGCCTGCTTTGATCAAGAGGTTGTATGCTTGTAGAATCTCGTATTCTTTGCGACCTGGACGATATGTATCTGCCACATCAACATCCGAAGCTTTCCAAGCATCATTCCTCGCAGCCATTTCATCCAAACTCTGGAGAATGCTGTCGAAGTTTGGCGGGATGTATTCACCCGCTTCGCGATCTCTTTGAACCTTCGCTCTATGAAACATTCAGTCGTCAGTGTTCCGCATGCTACGAAATGCGGGATGTAGAAGCAGAAAATTCTCAGTGACCTACTTCAAAGATCGAAGATACTTTTTGTTTTGCTCCTTACAGAATATCATGATGTCGGATACTCGATTTGTAATCGTATATTATGGCGGTGGAACTGGAGAAGGCCACAACGTGGTTCGTTGGTGTCGACGATACGCTACCAGAGTGCGGGCAGTCGCCTAATAAAAGCTCCAACGGTCTGTAGAAGCATATCATGAGAGCAAGAAGCAAATCAAAAGGCGGGACCCGATTTACTTACGACGAATTTTGCTTCGCTATGCTTGACGGGTTAAGTGGTCGCACAGGGCGAAGCTCGTATGCTTTTGCTGCCAGTGATGCTCGCAAGGGAATCTGATCTCTGCTTCAACGTATCACACTGCGCATCAATACTGTGCAATTATCCGTGGAAGTGTCTTATTACCTACAAGGGCAGTAAGAAGGAGGGTACAGAGTTGCAACTTGCGCCGCAGCCTCATTGGCGCTGCCGACAATGCCGCATGTTCTTCTTGTTCTCCCTCACGTGGCGTTTTTGTGGAAGGTTTAGGAGCCCTTGGTTGCTCTTTTTGGCTTTCTTGAAGGTTTCTTGTTTGATACTCATGTTTCTCGCCAGAAAGTCGTTCAGCCCATGGACATACGGCCAACAGATAATTCTCCGTCACACTCGATCCATGCCTGTGGCACCATCTTGAAACAAGAAGGTATGTCGCGTTCTGTTCTTATGTCTCGTGTGCGCTTAAGGTCTTCCGCTTTGCCATGCCTGTGACCAGTCACTCGCTTGACTGCTGCAGAAAGCCAAATACGGCAATGCTGCGTTTTCAGTCTCTTCCCTTTTCTCTTCTGAATATGGGCTCAAGCAAGACCACGTCTGGATTCCCGAAGTCGTTGTCGGCCGGTTCCATGTACAAAGAAAGGAAACAGTACGTTCGGAGTTTGGCGCTTCCCGATGCAGCAACATCCTTGCCAAATATTGGACCTACATGCCATGATGCCACAGTATTAGGTCACCGAGCATGTAAAGGAGCGACACAGCTTTAACGACCCTCTTTCTTCCTTTTTCTTCAGTGAAGGATATGTCCAAGCAGTAAACGCAAGAGGTGCGGATCTGAGACACCGGTGAGAAAATGCATATGAGCTCGAAACTTGGTGGCCGCACCTCCAGAGTTGCTACCTAATATGCATTCGTTTCCCCCAACTGCCAGTCCAGAGCCATTGGCCAATGGCAACGAGCCCAAGAGCCCCAAACGGTTCCGGAGAAGCAGGTATGTACATCAATTGTCCCTGTTGGAATAAACAGGGTAAGCAAATAAATATCAATGCATGCATTCGTAATCAAAGTATATTCTCGTCGTGTCTGTTGTTCATCATGTCTTAACTAGGAGGTGAGGCAAGAGGGGATAAGGGGGAAAAATCCTTTATCCTACAATGTTGTGACGGCTGCAGCCAATGAGCGTGCGTGAGTACATCACGCACGCACCACATTGGTGCATCCGATCATGTGACACTGATGCCTTGGTCAGCGATTCCGACAGTCCCAACCAGTGAGCTCCGAGGCCAAGAGCTGGCTTCGAGACGAAGACAAGGTAATTTCGCTCTGGAAGTTATTTGCAGCCATGCTCCGTCCCGACTCCCGACTCCCGACTCCCGACTCCCGACTCCCAGACAAGCGCAATTCGGCCGCAACTTGCAAGCCCCCTTCAGTCGAGCGGTGCAGGCCCGGTGACACCTCCGCGGCGGGCTTTCGTTTCCCAAGGCGTGGGAAATTGGAAAAGCTCTGTGGACGAGTACTCAAGTTGACGCTATGAACACCCTTCATGCAGTAATTACAAATGCATCGGAGGTGGCACTGAATGGACCAATGTCACGATAAAGTGCCTGAGCGGGCTTGGCGCTTGGCAAGCATTGTACTCCGTACATATCATTGTATATGCACCTACTCCGTACCTGTGTGTACGACTGTAGATTCGTAAGTGTGTATGTATATGAATATCAGAACTTGCTGAGTGTGTGAATATGCATGTATGCGAGCTCAAGAGCGGCCAGTATTCCGTTTCAATTTCCGCGCTGTTGGTCAGCATTGAGCAAACCAATCAGACTTCCGACTCATCTCCCCCTTTTCTACCATCTCGTCAGCACTGCCAGTGCGAAGACCAGGGCTGCGGCTGGCTCTCGACATGCGACTTATTCGTCATGCTCATATTGACCGTTTCGCGCGTGGACATCTTCTCGACGATGTCCCTTCCCCCGGACATGTTTCCGCTTATTACGCGACTCTGCCTTGCGGCCCGCGGGTAACTTCATACGCTCCATCGGCCAGACGCCACGGAGACGAAGCAGAGTGATGATGACGAACAGAGCGGGTCTAAGCGAACTCGTGTTGCCAGCCGGCGCTTGCTAGCGCCAAAGCTTCTGATTCGCTGCACGGCTGCACCCTTGTCTTTTGACTCTTTTGGGTTGTTCCCGAGTCCCCGGGCGTCATTGCATCGGTGACTTGTTTACGGTTTGATGTCGATCTCTCCTTTTTTCCCCGACCGAAGCTATGAGTCGGGCCCGAGCTAGTGGAAATCCATCATCAGCAGGACTTAGTACAGCATACAGCCTACCTAGGTGCTCGGTGAGTCGTTGCCCACTGGAGTCTGGTGATGGCTGACAAGTACGGCCCATCGACGACTACATTGCAATTTGCTTGGGACGGGCTGACAGTTGCCTTGATCCCATCCACACATGACCATTATGCTGAAGTCTCATTGGGACGGAGATGCGGAAAGAAAATGTGGAATGTGAGACGGGGAGCTTCTCGATGTGAAAAGGGGCCGCCACAGCTTATTAGGCGCCGCTGCATGGCTGGCCGCGCTGATGTCGCCCGCCCCTCGGCCACTTCTGTGTGAGGCAACTTCTTGGCTTCAGCCCCCCAGAATCGGACTTTGGCGTTTGCTCTTTTCACGCCCAAGATGGGAGCCATGGACGGCTCGTTCATCTTTTTTGCTTCAACTCTTGTGGTTATAACTTGAGTTGTCGCCGCCGTCCTCCACCTCTCCGTTCAGGCTCGATACCCTCATTCCGGAATCGACTTCCACGTTGAAGCTGTCTCACTCCAGTCGCCACCCGCATTCTTCCCCCAGGGACGCTATTCGACAAGGCCAGTATTCCTCGACAGATAAAGGCTGGTCTGAGTCTCCCACGTTTTTGTGCAGTATTCTGCCTTCTGCGCCATGCGTTTTTCGGCGCTTGGTGCCGCGGCGTCATTATGGTTTCTAAGCACAGATTGCTCTGCTGCTACTGCTCGTGGCGATGAAAAAGTTGCCATCAGCGGCTTTTCCAAGGCTATAAGAGGAGATGGCTTCCTTGCTGTTCCTGTAGGCACAGTTCAGCGGCCGGCTGGCCAGAAAAGAGAAGCAAAGGCCTACGAAGACAAGTTATACAATATGAACTTCTTCTACGCCACAGATGGTGAGTCTATTGTAATGCCTTTTGACTCGATTGAACCCAACCCCTGAGGACATGGAACGTGATTTATTCTACCGATTTTCTCGAGCTGGTGACGATTACACAAATTGGTGCTGACACCTGGATTTTGAAACCTTTTCACTACACGACAGTCGAAATTGGCGATCCTCCACAGAAAGTCACAGTGTTAGTTGACACGGGCTCGAGCGAGCTCTGGGTCAATCCCGACTGTCGAACGACAAAAACTCGACAGCAATCAGAGCAATGTGTGAAATTTGGAAAATATGACCCCCGAAAGTCGTCCAAATCCAACGGACCCTCAGGAAAAGAGTCGCTCAAATACGGTGACCCATCCGACAAAAGCACTCTGACCACGGCCACCATTTTATACTACACGGACACTCTATCACTAGGTGGCGCCGAAATCTCAAACCAGACATTTGGCGTTGTGTCACAGAGTCAAGGCCAGTCGCAAGGCCTCATGGGCCTCGCGCCCGACCTGAGGACTGGTTTCGACAGCAATAAACCGTACCGATTGCTGCTGAGCACCATGGCCGAGGAGGGTGTCATTGCCAGTCGTGTATACTCGCTCGATTTGCGCCATACCGACAGCATGTACGGCGCCGTCATCTACGGAGGACTGGATAAGAGCAAGTTCATCGGCTCTCTGGAGAAACGACCGATCGTAAAGGATATCAAGGGCGAGTACCGCCTGGCAGTTGAGCTGAGCACTGTAGGCGTATCGACAACAACGTCATCCAGCGTCAAGGTACAAGGGCGAGACAGCAACTTCATGCTCGATTCTGGCACAACCATTACCCGAATGCGCTCCTCTGTGGCCCTGCCCATTCTGCAGGCTCTGGGGGCTCAAGACGACGGGGAGGGCTTCTTCCAGGTGTCCTGTTCCTTGCGAACGTCATCAGGCAGTGTCGACTTTGGCTTCGGGAGCAAAACCATCCGCGTCCCGCTCAAGGACTTCGTCTTGAGCTTGGACAAAAACTCGAAATCGTGCTATGTAGGCATGGCCATTACGACGGATCAGCAGATTCTGGGCGACAGTGTCTTACGGGCGGGTTACTTTGTCTTTGACTGGGACAACAAGGAGGTGCACATTGCTCAGGCCGCGGATTGCGGCAAGAACGACATTGTTGCGGTGTCGTCGGGCAAGGATGCCGTTCCGGCGGTGACGGGGAACTGCAAGGAAAATGATGCCGAATTTACGGGAGGAAGCCCGGTAAGTCTCGCCATCACTAACCCCTGTCTCATACACTATCCCACTCGGGTCTCTCCCCGAATAGTGGCACGAGGTGAAAGTAGCATGGAGTAGAAGGCCGATACTGACTCGTGATGATGGCAGGTAACGCGCACTCAGGGCGAAAGCTTACCGACTCGAGCATACACGTCGGTGTACATGATAACATCGTGCCCGCAGTTCGAACGGAATTGCGTGGTCGGCGAGGTAACAACACAATCGATTCCGGCCGCAACTGAGACCGCCAAAGCGGATAGCGGCGCGGGGCTCCGCTATACGGCGCTGAGTGTCGTCGGACTGTTGGTGATGGCGTCTTTGACGACAGGATATAATATTTGGTAAATAAGCATAGACATGATTTATATGGGCGGGAACATACCTTACATATAAACTACATCCATATATATCGTAAATGTAATACACTAGATAGGCTCTTAGCGCCAAACGTACAGACAATACAGGTAATAGCTATTAGAAGGCAATTCCCGTAGTTGGTGAGAAAGAGTTCCAGCGGTGCTGTTATATATTCCAGGACAAGGAACGCGGACGTGAAAGTTGAAAGTATTTCATTTGATTGGCCAATTCGTCCGGGCCGGGGCAGCGGCTCGGCACGTCAAGCACGGGGGTTCCCCGGCGCGGGTAGCGGAGGATACCGATAATTTAATAAACGAGGCATGGTCTATCCCGGCGAGATGCATCCTTGTCGCCATCTCAATCATCCACCATTTTCGTTTTTTCCACTTCATCATACGATTACGGAGTTCTGTACGTTGAAACCTCTTGTACCGCTCAGGGTCTTGAATCGAGTGTCATGTTTACGATTGCCACAGTCAGTGCAGCACTGGAGACGCTTTACTTGTCAAACATTTAGGCGGTTCCTGCTTCAGTTCTTCTGTTCATTTCCTCTGTTCTCCTCGCGATGAAGTCCAATATTGACACGACAGCGTTCATCGCCAAGTCGCAAGATGGACATGTAGCTGAGAAAGAAAAAGAAAAAAAAAACAGCGGTTGGCACGATCAAGCGCTCATGAGTCATTTCTGTACCCGCCTTCTCTTCTCCCGCCTCACAATTTCCGCGCTGTGACGACTTCAAGATTGTCATATTAGCAAGAGATAGAGAGAATCAGGGATGCTGAAATTTATGGGTATGATGGCACCTCCTTCCCGCCTCTTTTTGCGACTGAACATTCGGTGGTTCCCGCAATGTCCTATTCCAGAATCCGCGCCCATTCGCCCATTCGCGCGAGAACTGCCTTCAGTACCTTGCATTCCTTCAACAGTGGCAGTGAATGATTCCGTGCTTTTTCCCGCCTCGGCATGATAATTGATTATGGCAACCATAAGAAAAAATACAAATGGTCAGGATCGTGGTGTCAGATCGACTGCCCAGTGCCTCTATGCTACTGAGTACACTGTACTCAGGAGTCAGCGGTTCGCAACTTCGCATGCCATGTAAAGAAAATACCGGAGAGACTCGAGACCGTCACAGTCTCACAGACGAGGAAGAATGAGGGGAATACTGAGGTGGAGGGTCCTCAAGTCTTGAATATTCCCAGAATCCCATTAAAATCTCAAGAGAATTACTCTGATCTTGTTTGCTTGCCTCTTTGCTACTATTTCTGCCTGGAAGTATCTTATAGAAGCGAATGTAAGATCATATATAAATAGCGAATGTTGATATGTCTGTATAGCATTCTCTCCTCTTATGCTCTGTTATTCTTACAGAGTATCGAGGAGAAGACGATGAAGAGCGGAAGGAGAGAGTAAGGGAACAAAAGTTTCAGTCAGTTGATGGATATTGTGAGGATTCCAGCAACTCTATATCTGTTCCATACCAGCGACCAGTCGGAAGTCCCAGTTTCTGCCATACACTTTTTCGTTTCTCCTTCCATCCTTCCGTATCTTCTATCATTCTTGCCCAATTCCCGGCTTCTCTTAAATTCTCTAACGCTGCATTCCAACATCGTCTCAAGAGGTCAGAATCTAGTATATCCTCTGTCGCAGCTGGCAGCTTCTATCCCCGTCCTGTTCTGTTCTTCGTCGTATCTCGATACCATCCTTCCTGAATCCTTACCCCACACACCGAGCAACAAAATGCCGATTCTCCCATCTGCCACGGAGACAAAGCGACCGGAAAACTGAATACTTGTAATTTGTCGTTACAAACTGCATGGGGTTATCATTCATTGAGTCCGTATCAGAGATTCAGAATGAAGCTCATGAACACCTCATCAACACCGCATCTCACAGAGTCACAGTTCACCGCATCATTATCACATCACGATATTATCATCAGAGCACATCAAACAGCATCCCAAACTTCAGTTCCACCATGTTGGCACCAACTGGCAACCACCCTCTCCACCGATATCCCAATTCCCGGCCACGAAACAAGTCCCCAGACAACAAATATCTCCGGCGTTCGTACAGCCCAGGGCCCTCAAAGCCCCCCCCCCCCCCCCCCCCCCCCCCCCCCCCCCCCCCCCCCCCCCCCCCCCCCC
>SRPO01000397.1:0-20489 GCA_018360065.1 Claviceps pazoutovae
AATGCACTATATAACCATGATCAAGCTGCATACGTGCAACTTGGTCACTTGACCTTTTGGGCGGAACGGGTGGTTATGCGTTCCTCACAATTAGCACATATAGACGACAGACTGACTATGTGACACTTCGTCACATCTACAAGCACAGAACAGTGACCAGACGGCTGCGCCCACTCTTTTGTGCAACCGTTTCTTACCACCTCAACGCTGTGACGGTTACGCGACCGCTCTGTCCGTTGTACTGTACCTATATATCCCGCACTAAGCTGGTTCTCATCAGCTTAGTGTTCTGACCTTTTGGTCGGGTCGGTAGGGATATCCGATTCCTCACAAACGCCAGCCATTTTATGTCACGTCTGGTCACAGCGGGCACCGGGGGCAGGCGATGAAGCTCTATTAACTAGAAGAATAGACTAAGGAGAAGAAGGAAAGAGTAGAAGTGCTGCAGGTGTTGAGCCCACGTACATAGGCTGCGCATAATCTGCAGCGGTCACGTGACGTCTTTGGCTGTCCTGTGACGTGGCTGAGGACCGGTCCTCACAACATTGAGAGGCCTTGAATCAACTTTTTCAATCATTTCGATATGGTCGCTCGGAGTAACTGGAAATATTCACGTCTTCGGACGATGAGCAGGACCTTCTCCACGACGGGCGGGTGCAACAACGGCCGATCAAGCCAGACACCCTTCCGTCTGGCTATCGTTGGATCAGGCCCCGCGGGCTTCTATACGGCCTACCGGGTGATCAGCAGAGTTCCCCTTACACACGTCGACATGTTTGAATCACTGCCCGTTCCTTATGGCCTTGTCCGTCATGGTGTTGCACCCGATCATCCAGAAGTAAAGGTATGTTCAGAAGGAATACGAGGTAGTGATTTTTATAATGACCTAGAGTATCAAGAACTGTCAGGAAAAGTTCGAGCAGATAGCCTCGTCACCCACATTCCGGTTCTTTGGCAATGTGTCCGTGGGTCAAAAAGCCTCTCACAGCCAGCAATGTAGCGTGAAGCTCCAGTCTCTACTGCGTCATTATGACTGTGTGCTTCTAGCCTATGGAGCATGCGAGGACAAGGAACTAGGGATCCCTGGAGAATTGGCACTGGAAGGGATTCATTCTGCCCGGCAGTTTGTCGGCTGGTATAATGGTCTTCCCGAAGGCTCAAGTCTGGACCCATTGCTAGATAAAGCGGAGGACGCTGTCGTAATTGGTCATGGAAATGTAGCCCTCGATGTGGCCAGGATCCTCTTGGAAGACGTCGACGTCTTGCGAAAGACGGATATTGCGGCCCATGCGCTTGAAAAATTGTCACGGAGTCGGATCAAGAGGGTACACGTTGTGGGGAGGAGAGGGCCAATCCAGGTATGTGAGGAAAAGCCCGTCTTCCGTGATGTCTTGTTCTAAAGCTGCTTGTGAGTTCCAGAGCGCGTTCACGATCAAGGAAGTACGCGAGCTGATGAGGCTACCTCACGTCTCTTTCCATCCGTTTGATCGAACATTAATACCACCCGACCTTCATGCGCTACCTCGTGTACCTCGGCGATTGATGGAGCTTATTCTCAAAGGTTCTGCAAAACTTCCTCATGAGACTTCAAGATCATGGTCTCTGGATTACTGTCTCTCTCCGTCACGATTCTTCGGCCACGAAAGCTTTCCGACGACAGTCGCTTCCACCAAATTCAACGTCATGAAACTGAACGAACCCTACGATCCAACGTCAAGATCATTCACCACAGGCCAGACCGTTCACTTGCCATCCGACATCGTATTCCGGTCTGTAGGGTACAAGTCCGCGCCCCTGCCGGAATTTTCCGAGACGGGCATTGAGTTCAACGAAGCGCGAGGAGTTGTGATGAATGACGGCCTCGGTCGGGTAACACGAATACAAGCAAACGGAAGCTCGCTGGTTTTGAAGCATCTGCCTGGTGTGTATTGTGCAGGCTGGGTGAAGAGGGGACCGACTGGTGTGATAGCTTCGACAATGCAAGATGCTTTTATGACTGGAGAAGCTATTGTGCAAGACTGGAATTCCGGAGCCCAATTTCTAAGATCGGATAGAGAGGGATGTGCTCAAGGCTGGGAGGGTTTACGGCATGATATCAAAACCTGCGCAGAGCTCGCAGTCTCCTGGGATCAGTGGTTACAGATAGACAAAGCCGAGAAGCAGCGTGGTAAGGAACAAGGAAAGCAGCGAGAAAAGTTTTCAAGCATTCAAGAGATGCTCGACGTTGTGCGATGAAGAGAACGGCGATAGATACTATTTGCGAGCGTCTCATATCTTTAGTAAGGCAGCTACTTGGTCTTTACTTTCTGAGTCAATTCCGGAACTTTCTCAAACAAGTCACCTACGAGACCGACGTCGGCGACTTGGAAGATCGGTGCATCCGCATCCTTATCGATAGCAGCAATAACTTTACTGTCCTTCATACCCGCCAGATGCTGAATCGCGCCAGATATTCCGACAGCCAAGTAAAGTCCTGGTGCGACGACTTTGCCTGTCTGGCCAACCTGAAGACTGTTGTCCGCATAGCCGTTGTCAACGGCAGCACGGGAAGCGCCGACAGCAGCACCTAGAGCGTCAGCCAGAGGCAGTATAACGTCGTCAAATTGTTCCTTCGACTTCAATCCACGGCCACCAGAGACAACCTTAGAAGCTGTAGCCAAATCCGGGCGACTAGATGTTGCCAGATCCTCGGACACCCATTCTGCTGGCGCATGGGCCTTAGGATCTACACCTTCAACAATCTGACTGGAGCCTGACGTTGAAGTATCGGGAGCAAAGGCTGTGCCACGTATTGTGATTATTTTGATTGAGTCAGAAGACTCAACAGTAGCAATGGCGTTCCCAGCATATATAGATCGTACAAAAGTCTTGTCATCCTCGATTGTAGTGACATCGGAGACCTGTTGGGAATCCAGTAACGCCGCAACCCGAGGTAACATGCTTTTTCCAAAGGAACTATGTCCTCCGATGACATGAGTGTAGTTGCCCTTTTTGATGTTCTCTACTACTAACGGCGCGAAGACTTCTGGAAGGCCCTAGGGGTTTGTCAATATGAATGCTCGTGGAGTTTTGAAAATGACAGCCCGACCTTTTCGTATAACTTGTTTTCGACCTTGATGATCTGGTCGACACCATCTACCTTTGCAGCTTCTTCAGAAGCAGCAGAAACATTTGTACCAGCAACAAAGCCATGGATAGTTCCGCCTAGCCTCTTGGCGGCCGTAAAAGCGCTCAGCGAGCCTTTGAGAAGTTGGCCATCACGCTGTTCCAATATAGCGATAGTCGACAGGAATCGACTACCACTAAAAGCCGAGTATTTTAAGGATGACACAATGCGTAAGCTAGAAAGACGATTCAAAGGAGTAAACTGTCTCGCGAGCATGTTTGCAATTGATGAAGCACCGCTTGAGCCGTTACTTCCCGAACTTGTTCATGAATGCAGTAGTAGGTCGTTAGCCACTTTAAAGCCTTGATGAAATATCACGTGCGTTCCACGGAGAATATCACGTGAGTCGCTCACGTGCCTGCGGTGGAGCGGAACAAGCCAATTCTTGTAGGTCTCGCACGATGACCGTCCATTGAATGATCCGGTCGCGCCTGATTTTACAAGCAAGACGTGATTTTACAAGCAAGACGTGACTTATAATCGCGTTGCAGCCTTCTCAGCTCGTCGAATACATTTTCACAGCTTCACTCTATAACTTCCTAGAGTGCAAGCTGGTTTCATCCATCAGAAGCATCACACACCTAACTTGGATCGTGAAAGACGCGCGACGCGCACCTAGCGATACTACCCGCGCCTGAGCTCCCAACTTGCGGTAGAGTTCGACACGCTGACACCATGCAAGACTCTGCTGCGCTCGAGTCATCGGTCAATAATGTATCGCCGAACGCCACACCAGGATTGGTTCAACCCTCTCTACAACGAGAAGGCTTACCTGAAGGGACAGGTACGATACGCGTGGACAAATTAGCTTTCGCAAGCTATACAGCTGATAATTGCCAATATAGATGTGCCAATGCCCGATGCTTTAGCTGGCGATACGAGCTTGAAGCCAGATAGCGTCACAATCAAGGCTGGACTCGTTGCAGATGCCGCCCACGTGTCCAACGCCCCGTCTTCCGCCGCTGTCAGTGCGGACGCGGAAATGGGCGACGCGCCAATAGAGGTAATGCAAAACAAGGTCGAATCCGCTGAAGGCGATGCAGCTCCGGAGACTAAGGAAAAAACGTCGAAAGAGACCGCTGAATCTGCGGCCCGCGAGCATCTCATTTCCCAAACTCATGCCATCGTGCTTCCCAGCTACAGCACGTGGTTCGACATGAACGGCATTCACGATATCGAGCGCAAGGCTATGGCTGAGTTTTTCAACACTCGCAATAGGAGCAAGACACCTGCTGTTTACAAGGACTATCGTGACTTCATGATCAACACGTACAGATTGAATCCCGTCGAGTATCTGACCGTGACAGCCTGTCGCAGAAATTTGGCAGGAGATGTATGTGCGATCATGCGAGTGCATGCTTTTTTGGAACAATGGGGATTGATCAATTACCAAGTAGGCGCCCCTTTCTCTTTTTCATGGTATGATGCGTTGCACTAACTAGTGTGATACAGGTCGATGCCGAACAGAGGCCATCGCACGTCGGCCCTCCCTTCACTGGCCATTTTAAAATCATCTGCGACACGCCTCGAGGCCTTCAGCCTTGGCAGCCTTCTGCAGACCCTGTCATTTTGGAGGGAAAGAAGAACAATGATACGGATAAAAAGGCGCTTACATCAACCGGTCGTAAAGGCGACATGAACCTAGAGATCGGCCGCAATATATACGAAGCGAACTCCAAGGGGACCTCATTGGACAAGCTTGAAAGCAATTCCAATAGCGAATCTACCACTGCAAATGGAGTCTCTGGTGCCGAGGACGGCTCCTCAAACTCATTTGTCAAGATAAATTGCCATCAATGCGGCAACGACTGTACACGAGTATATTATCATAGCAGCCAGACGGACTCTAGTCCACAAGCCAAGTATGATGTGTGTCCAAATTGCTTTATGGAAGGACGACTTCCCTCAAACCATACATCGAGTATGTACTCGAAAATCGAAAACCCAACGTACACGTCCAGTTTGGATCGGGACGCTCCGTGGTCGGATTCCGAAACTCTCCGTCTACTCGAGGGTCTGGAGCGGTTCGACGATGATTGGGGAGAAATTGCAGAGCATGTAGGTACGAGAACAAGAGAGGAATGTGTACTCCAGTTCTTGCAGTTGGATATTGAGGAAAAGTACTTGGATTCTGAGACACCCATACATGCTCCCAATGGGTTATCTATACTCGGAGCACAACACGGTCATCTACCTTTCAGCCAAGTCGATAATCCGGTGCTATCTGTAGTTGGATTTCTTGCCAGCTTGGCAGACCCCGCAAGTACAGCTGCCGCTGCCAATAAGTCTGCCGAGGAGCTCAAAAGAGGTCTTCGAAAACAACTAAACCGTGGTCAAGTGTCCCCGGATGCTGACGGCCAAAGAACCAGTGGCAGAGAGACGTCAGACCAACAAGAAGGACAAATTCGGGATCAGGAAAGTGGCGATTCGATGGATTTCGACACACGTCAAAAAGTCGCCGCTGCCACTACCACGTCCACAGACAGCAAAGCGCTTGCCTCAATTCCGTTGGCCTCCATCGGAGCTCGAGCAGCCGGCTTTGCGTCTCATGAAGAACGAGAAATGACTCGACTTGTTTCTGCCGCTACAAACATTATGCTACAGAAGCTAGAATTGAAGCTGAAATGCTTTAGCGAGATAGAAGGCATCTTACAAGCTGAGAGGCGTGAGTTGGAGCGAGGACGTCAGCAGCTGCTTTTGGACAGGTTGGCGTTTAAGCGCCGCGTTGGGAAAATCATGGACAACTTGCGAAATGCTGCAGCGGTGGGTGGAGATCAAGGGATGCGCATGGCACAAGACGCTGTGAGGGACAACGGACAAGGGGTGGGATGCCAGACTGTGCCGAGTGAGTGTTCCTTTCAGCCTCCAAGTAATAACGGACAGGTAAAGAGCTACGCGCTATAGGTAGAGAGGCATGGGCTTGAGAGGCGGAGCTTGATGCTCCGGTAACGTGTACCACCTATTGTGCGGCAGGGATATTGTTTGATTTGGATGGGGCTATCGAATTCCTGGATTATTTTGTGCAATATCGTGCAGCTTCTCCTGCTTTTGACCGGATGCTTACCTTCCACGTACTTGACCGTGGATGCATCAGAGAGCACCACTGAATATTACAGTCAATGAGTTCAGTGTCGACCGTGGAGGCAGTTTCATGAAAATCCGCGTTGCGTCAATCGAGCCTCCGAAAGAGGGCGACCCCCTATACTCCACCGCATAATCGATAGTTTGCATCGACTTTTGCTATTCTCAAAAGAAGCCTCGAGGAAGCGACACTCGGTATCTACCTAATCACCTAATTATACCACAAGCACCATTCAATACAGGAAACGGATAGACACGGGCAGTTTATTTTAAACTTACAGCCGGATCGTAATAGACAGTGCATTGCCACCTCCCGGCAAAACAACACACACAGAACACTCAACCGCACATACAACCAATGAATATACATCTTCCTATCGCAGCCTTCCAGCCCCGTGCATCTGCCCCTAGTAGGGGCATCTGCTGCTACTGCCGCCCGAACGCGATGCCAAAATTGGTAGTCAGAAGCAGCCATTTCTTCTTCCACGTCAGTTGTTCTTTCCGCTCCGTTTTGAAGACGTTTTGAAATACGTCAATTGTGATTAAATTGATGACTTGACCCTGACAAAATCTTATCTCGAAGATGATTGGCCAGGGAGAGGGTCAAGTGTGAGAGAGGGTCAAGTCAGTGACAGGGGCTTGGGTCAGTTGTTCTTTCCGCTCGCGACTTACCGAGTACAGGGCCCCAAATCGAGAACGGAAAAATAGGTGCAAAAATCCAGCTCTCACCAATTTTCGTCGTCCAACATCTCCACGTCTACGACAATTGATCACATAACTTTTGGAGGCTGAATTAAGTATCTATTAAGAATGTTTAAAAAGAGCTTCCACTACATATATCTAGAGGGCGTGACTTTCCGAGAACAGGGCCCTTTTTCAAACACGGGAATACTTCAGTTTTGGTGGGGAACCCTCCTACTTGTTGGTCACGAAAGAACGGGGGCTGGGTCGTCATTGCGCTTTGCGTCCAAATCATACCGAATTATAGAAACATCAACGCACGCCTTGTAATCCATGGAAATTAGTATCATTTGGTAGTCTAAGTTGATACTAAATTCATCCTCCAATAATTATCCGATCAATTGTCGCAGACGTGGACATATTGAACGACGAAACTTGGTGAGAGCTGGATTTTTCGCACCTATTTTTCCGTTTTCGATTTGGGGCCCTGTACTCGGTAAGTCGCACCCACTAGATGTAGTGTCCTTTTTAGGTTTCACCCACGAGTAATGCTTCTCTTGGGCCAATTCTTGTCTACCTACCTACCTACCTACCTATGTATCTTCGGTTGCAGCTCAAAGTGGAGTACCTACAGTACATACCAGGTAGGTAGCCAATAGTTTCGCAATTTGTCGCGTCACAATCAGCGTCAAAAGACGTGCTAAGCCACGGTTTACCACTTTACGCGCTTACGCGTCTTGGACTCCTGGTAGACGAAATCTCATCCTCAAACTCGCCTTCAACGTCACTGGTGGCACCCTTGCTGGCCATCCTCTCTCCATCTCGACAGTGCGTGGCTCTACTGACCATTGCAACGATTAATTCATATCTTTATCTTGAAGACAAGCCCTTGTCATGGACGCTTTCATGCTTGAAGATGAAGGTGTTCGCGATCGCATCCGCCAGGCAGAGGACTTCCTGGACCCTAGTACGATTCCCTCATGGCACGCATCTTCCTGTGTTTGATTTTGCTAACAGTCAGATTTAGGTGATCCTCACGCACGCAGCTATAGATCGGACATTATTCTAATGCTTCAGAAAAATCAGCGGCGCTTGACTGTTGATTTGGATCTTGTTCGCGATCATAGTAGTGATCTTGCGAAAGGCATTCTCGACGAGCCTTTTGACTTTTCCCTAGCATTTAACCATGCCTTGAAGAAGATCATTGAAACCATTCCTCAAGCACGGCCGGATCAGACCGCCAGAGACACCTTGTATTACTGTGCCTGGGCTGGCAATTTTGGTCTCAACGCGTGTAATCCCCGAACTCTATCGTCCCAACATCTCAATCACATGGTATCCCTCGAGGGCATTGTTACAAGATGCTCGTTAATACGGCCTAAAGTCGTTCGCAGTGTGCATTTCAACGAAAAGCGACAAAAGTTCCAATTTAGAGAGTATCAGGATCAGACAATGACTAATGGAGTCACCACATCCAGTGTTTATCCGAGGGAGGATGATGAAGGCAATCCTCTGGTGACTGAGTATGGTTTCTGTACCTTCCGTGATCATCAGACCGTATCAATTCAGGAGATGCCAGAGCGGGCCCCTGCTGGTCAGCTTCCCCGTGGTGTCGACATCATTTTAGATGATGATTTGGTTGATCGAGTCAAGCCAGGCGATCGGGTCCAGATCGTTGGGATATTTCGAACTTTGGGCAATCGAAACACTAACCACAACAGTGCCTTGTTCAAAACCACCATCCTTGCCAACAATGTCGTTTTATTGTCTTCTAATTCAGGCGGCGGAATAGCGACTGGCACCATCACGGACACCGACATCAGAAATATCAATAAAGTTGCCAAGAAAAAAAATCTTCTTGAGCTCCTTTCCCAATCACTTGCGCCTAGCATCTACGGTCACGATCATATCAAGAAAGCTGTCCTTCTCATGCTTTTAGGGGGCATGGAGAAGAATCTCGAAAATGGCACGCACCTGAGAGGCGACATTAATATTCTCATGGTTGGAGATCCTTCAACAGCCAAGTCTCAGCTGCTGCGATTCGTTCTCAACACAGCACCACTAGCTATCGCCACCACAGGTCGTGGATCTTCGGGGGTTGGATTGACTGCTGCTGTCACAACAGACAAGGAAACGGGAGAGCGAAGACTAGAGGCTGGTGCCATGGTCATGGCCGATCGCGGGGTTGTATGCATTGATGAATTCGACAAGATGTCCGATGTGGATCGTGTGGCTATTCACGAGGTCATGGAGCAGCAAACAGTCACCATTGCCAAAGCCGGAATTCATACCTCATTGAATGCTCGCTGCTCTGTCGTAGCTGCTGCGAATCCTATATTCGGCCAGTACGATCCGCACAAGGACCCGCACAAAAATATAGCGCTTCCTGACTCTTTATTATCACGTTTTGACCTCCTTTTCGTGGTCACGGACGATATAGAAGATACGAGGGATCGTCAAGTATCGGAGCATATACTGCGCATGCACAGGTATCGTACTGTCGGCACTGAGGAGGGGGCTCCGGTTCGAGAATCGGCGTCACAGACTCTTGGCGTGTCAGCTGACACCCAGGTCGGAGCGCAACATCCTGTCGAGGTGTATGAGAAATATGACGCCATGCTTCACGCTGGTGTGACACGTACTTCTGGCCGAGGCTCGAACAGGAAGCCTGAGATTTTAAGCATGCCATTCATGAAGAAATATATCCAATATGCGAAAACAAGAGTCAAGCCTGTCTTAACGCAGGACGCGTCCGATCGGATCGCTGATATATACGTAGGATTGCGAAACGATGAAATGGAGGGTAATCAAAGGAGAACCAGTCCCTTGACAGTTCGCACACTGGAGACCATCATTCGACTCGCCACTGCACATGCCAAAGCACGTCTGTCGAGCAGAGTCGAGGAGCCAGACGCAGTTGCTGCGGAAGCCATTCTCCGATTCGCTTTGTTCAAAGAAGTCGTGGAAGATGAGAATAGGAAGAAGAGGCGCAGAACTCGCACCGTAGATTTTGTCTCGTCCAGTGAAGACGATTCTGGTACCGATGGTGGACTTGAAGATAAAGAAGATGCAACTAGCGGGACTCGGACTGTAAGAGCGACCACTCGGCTATCACAGACAACTGCACGCTCATGGTCTGCAAGAAACGCAAAGTCTACTGACAGAGATGGGTCTCCTGGCGGAAACTTGACCACTCAAGATGACATCGCGTCTCATCCTCCAAACCGCCATCTCCGCCACAACACCCGGTCAGCAAGCAGCATCTCTCGATCGCAAACTTCCTTCGCTTCATCTATACCGGCGTCGCAATTGCCTGTGCAGACGCAGGACGAAAAGCAGACTGAGCAAGACCTTGCCACTGAAGCTGCAGCCTTGGCGCTTGACGATACAGCTCACATCGAACCACAACGTTTGGCGCTTTTCAGAACCGCGCTAGGTCAGCTCCTGCATACAAACCTTTTTGAGGATGATGCCGCAACCCTTGACTCTGTTATCTCGGCTGTCAACCGAAGGATTTCGAGTGGCGATGGTGGTTTGTTCGACCGCCAGGAGGCTATCAAAGCCCTGAAGAGATTGGAGGACGCCAACCATATCATGTAAGTGATCTTGATTATCTCACCGACTGGTTCAGGGCCAATGACAGGACTTGCCACTTCGTGTTATCGTGCAACCCATGATTCCTTCGTCCATGTGCCGCTGCCTTCCCCAATTGGTCTTCCCGCTTCAACAAGTGCTGACAGGTCCACATAGGTTCGCGGATGGTGAGCTTGTCTACAAAATATAGCTGCTACGTGATGGATAGAGCATGGGGGAATCGTCACATAGAGGCTTTAGAATCTTTTCAAGTCGCGCGTTTCGATATGCATCTGCTAATCCCATGTCACGTGTATCTCGTTACAAAGGTAATAGCCAGGTGCCGCACATTTATCTTAGAAGAATCATGAATGAATAGATGTGTACATCTGACGCTCTCTGATTGTCGTCTTTGAGCCGTATGACAAACAGAGTGGCTCAAGAATGGAAACATACCGTACCTCTCCAACTTGCTCTACTCTGAACGCCCCTTCCATCGTTAGCAACTTAAATGGCCGTCTCATTCTTCGCAGTACACTACCGGTATGCCAAGGCACCCAGCCATGGGAACAATTGCTGATGAGTACGTAAGCGGCTTTACAGTATGTCATGCCTAATGTGTGCCGATCTGCCACTGCGCTGTGCTGAAGCAAGTCTTGCTTTGCTTATGCATCTATGCAACTTTTCGTTGAAATTCATGCAGCCGCTCCAAAACCTGTTTCCCATTCCAGGTCTCGACACTATCAAGGCCGGTTTGGAGATTCGGCATTCCGACTTGCTCGATTGCGAAACTCGCTGCAACCGATCCCCAGGCCACAGCATCCTCCAACTTCTCCCCGCGAGCCAGAGCTACGGAAAGTCCCCCGAGAAAGGCGTTGCCACCACCTGTGGCATCCACGACTTTCAGACTGTTCTGGTGATAGGCTGACACCCACTTTTTTACACCAAGGTCAACTTCAATTTCCTCCCGAGCAACTGCACCGTCCTCATCTTGTATGAGACCTGCGAATAGTGCTTCCATATCTGTATCGGATTGCAGGCTGCCGTGTATACAAACCCTGCCCTGCTTGGCCGGGATACCAGAAATCTGTTGGCATTTCTTGCCACCATTTTTAGCGATATAGCAACCTCTTTCGGCCGCTCGAACCACAAGAGCGTAAGACTGTAAGGGCATACTGGCTAGTAGTTGCTCACATGCCCGTTCGATGCTGCGTGCTGATACTTCTCCGGTCTCGGGGTCAAGACCATCGTCACCCATAAGGCCTGCTAATTCAGAGTGGTTGGGGCTGCAGATATCCACAAGTCGAAGAGCATTAGTGCAATCTGAAAGCTCTTTGGACACGCACAGGTCCGGCACCGGCTCCCATATGAATATGGGTCTATGGCTGATTCCGCTCCATGTTGTGGCAGCTTTACGGCGTGCCATGATGTCCGTGATCAGCTCCTGGCAGCGAGTGGCTGAGCAAATCAGGTGAAACGATTTGGAGAGAAGGAGGTCCGACGTGAGGTCATCTGCCGTGAGTCGCCGTTTCGCTGTCTGATATTGGAAAAGTCGCCGATCGGCTGGCCCCGCGTAGCAGTTCAATCCCCTCGTTGTAAGGCGACCTTGATCCTCTCGAATCACGGCTGCGGTACTCCAACGGTCGATTGCTTCGGAACTGTGATCTGGGAAGTCTGACCCTTTGTCTACTACCCATCCTATTGAGCGGGATAGAGGGGGCGGGGAAAACAACCGCGCTCCGAGCACAGCATACGTGCCTGCACCTCCCAGGACGTTGAAAACTGGTGCTGTAGGAGGCTTGAATTCTATATCGTCTACTCGTAATGGACCGCGTCAGTTTCTTATCACATTTGAAACCACCAGATATTGAACGCGATGTTTCCTCGTAACTGCTAGGCTTGTTCGAAGGGGAGATTGCCCACGTTGCACCTCGGCCATTTCAGTGCGGACTGACTGATCATCCAGATGACCGTGCTGTCGAGAGCTCACCTATGATGACCATTCCGAGCGTAACAAAATCCATCTTGACTCGCATGCACTACTTCTGTGTGATATAATTGTAGGCTCGTTGTTGTTGTCGCTGTTGGCCCCCATATTTTTCTCCATGAATATGTACCCTTGAGCAGCGCTTTATGAGCTTTCAGAGCATGCTTGTGATGCAATAATACGTTACGGTATCCCTATCTGCTGCAGTGACTTTTGCTGCAGTAGTTTCAAACCCAATCAAAAAGTGGGACTTCACTCAACTCAGCTTCACTCCCTTCGGATAATGTCACGAAACTGCGATTTATTGCCTCACCATCGGAGTACCTAATTTTTGACCGCAACACTGGGTTTAAAGGCACGAGGTGTTTGCTTGGTTGGGCTCCTGATTAGTTTTTCATCTAACAACAGGGAAACCACGTAGGGCATGGACAGCAACACACAGAGACACACAATTTTGACCCGAAAACTTCCTTCTGTGCCTCAAAATGATTGCCTCTCAAACTTGCGGTCTCGTGCACTTGCATTTGAATGACAGTACATATCTGCTTTTGCTGCCCTTGAAATATCAGGTTACGAAACTGGCAGTCGATAAGCCGGGCACTACTTCGACGAACGCCCGTAGATACAGAGCGTCTTCGAGCGCCATGATCTCAACCAATTTTGACGTACGCTGCGGTGAGCTGTCCGTCAATCTTGCGATAATTGCTCGAGGCGGTCTTGACAATGGCCATTCGATTCTGGAGTACCCATTGCTATGGAAAGGCAAGAAGCTCGGCAAGAGTGGCAAACTGCACAGAGGGAGGCAGGCAAATCGAAGATTTGACCTCCATCATACTCGTCAAGGGCAGAGCCGTAGTGAACAATCGGAGTATTCGCGGGAAGCTCAGAACAGGGATTAGAACATCATGATAAGGATGTTGAAGTGAGAGGGATTAATTTGATAAGATTCCAATCGTTACTGATGGTATGATGACAAGGTGATGTTGATGATGTTGATTGAAAGAGTAAGAACTTCTGCTCGCTCAAGAGCGAAGTACGCGAGAGGGGTGTGGAATAGGGACAGACCGTACGGAGTACTGGCGGGCGATTCAATTTCATCCCCCCCTACCTTATGTTATCAAAAACTCCCCTTCTACGGCTACTAGGGGGGGGGGGTTAGTTTAGTCAACCCCGTCTCGAAGTAAAATGCTCAGTGACTTGCAAAAAAAAAAGTACATAGCTACCCCGGCATTTCCATACCAAAAAGATGTACCTCTGCTTGATTGAATTCCCCTTCGTATTACGATGAAGCTCCTGCATAGACCAATAATATCGGCTTATTGAAGCCATTGCCATTCACCACCACACTCGCTGCCTATCGACTGAATAGAGGTCTAGAACCTCGACTTCATCTTCTTCAACCTCTTCTACTTCGTCGCTACCCTCAGGGACGCTCATTCGATCAATCTCGGCTGTTATGTAATGTGCCCCTCTTTATGCTGCGGACCTCCGCATTATGAGGTAGTGTGGCGCGCCCTGAAGATACGGAGTAGATGAAATAGGGGAAGACGCGATATATTCGCGATGCAAAAAACAAGAGCATTCCTACTCGGACAGCATAAAAGTACTAACCGGACAGCATTTTCCATAAATCTCATGACACTCTCCCCTTTTTATGTATCCTTTCCCTCATAGACAGTGTTCAAGGAAAGCACACTGTCTGCTCATCAACACTACCCAACAAATTCCACGTTCAAGACGTTGGAACTGATAGGCCAGCAAGGGCTGTATGCTGGAGCCGCCTTGCCATCAAATTCTGATCCGAGGCCATTAAGACTATGCCGGAATACCTTCACACAGCAATACGGCCTTCCGTGCAGTCATTACATCTTCCGCTTGATGGACTGGGATGAGTGCCTTAGCATGTCAGACGTTTACCCCCGCTGGTGGTTGGTGAAGCCGTTGGTAAGTTTCATCCTCAAACTGACCCAGAAACTAACAAACGATGACTTGAAGGAATATGAACAGCCACTTCTTCGGATCCGAGATCCCGAATATGTCCGTAATCTTCGTGGCCGACTTTGCGCCTCATCGAACAAGAAGTTCACAGTTTCGACCCGCCTTCAAGCTGTTGATCAGTCTACACAGGCTTCAACGTCACAGCCGACCCTCTCCAGTAGCCGTCCCATAAAGCCAAGCATACGCCGTCGACAGTCACAGTTCGAGATATAGGAGGCAGGGGCATTACGGGCCTCGAAGAAACAAAAGACCAAGACCACGCGAGGCCGCGGACGAGGCAGAGGCAGAGGTGGGGCATCGCGATCATCTTCATCTTTCAACGACTCGAAAACAACTGGACCGTCATCGCAGGCCCTGACCATGATCAGCGAGACCGGGCAAGTTGAGGAGGTCGTCCCGGCTACGCAATTGACTTAGTAGCCTGTAAGCGCCGGCGTGTTCTGCTGAGCCACGAATGACGTACGTAAGGGTAGATACAATGATAGAAGAATTCAGAACACCGAAAATGAATTAGTTGAATTGAGCGAGTCGAGAAGCTAAAGTGAATCGCCGAGGCCTGGGGCTGGCGTGGTGATGTTGAAACATGCACGTACGAGATGTGTACAGTTTGGTCATCTACTTCCCACTGTAATTCGGCGGGGTACAAACGAGCCCAAGAATTATGGAGAATGCTGTGCCATTATTAAATTTATGCTGTGCCAATAGGAATGCTCAATTAAATACTTCGTTTAATAAATACTCCATACAATCAGACCCAACGACCCGGCGCCAGGTTGTAACTTGTAGGAGGACCAGGAGGCACCTACGTACCTACCTGGTATGCCGTCAACCCTTGCACAGTGCACAGTGCAACCCCCTGATCTCCACTGCTAGCAACCTCGAAAGGTCGGAAGCACAGGGCCGCCAATATCACCAGCCAACACAGGAAACAGCCGCTCTGTTGACAACGTTGAGACCGCTTCAACACTAGGTACACATAGAAGTAGCAGGCTCATGACTTCATCCAACTAGCTGTTTGGCGGCATGTAAGTATTACCAAGCATCCTCTTCATCCCTGACCGCGAAAACGGCTAAACTCAGGACAAGCAGCTTCAAATGACCATTTTTACATTTTTGTTTCGTTCCGATATCTATAGACCGAACTCGCGACATTGGCCGCTAAATCTGGTACAACACCGAAAGAGAGATCGTTAAAAGTATCAAACTTGATAAACGCGCAATAAAGATGACTGCTGCCAATAACATGCACAATCTCACGACACTCATCAAGAGGTAATCCCGAGCGAATCGAGACACAGTATCTCAATTCGATCTATGGTCTCATTCTTGCGTTCTCGCCCATTCTAATTCATATTGCTCGAGCAGATTAGAAGCCGCAACCTCACGTCTTGAAGATATCGCAACGTCGACGGAGGTGGTCAACGATGTCACGATTCCTGGCCAAAATGTCGAGCTCGCTGCAGAGGATGCTGAAGCGCCGACGACATCTTCTCAAATCGCCTCTTCAAAATTAAGCCCAGGCCCTATCATAGAGCAGGTGCCAGAAGCAATCGAAGAATTCGATCAGCTAATCAGCATGTCCGTTGGTAATTATGCCAAGCTGAGTAATGAGCTTGGCGGTGTGGTCGCCAAGCAGGTTAGCACCAGCTCCAAATGATAGCTGCGGAAATATCACTGACCGCGCATTGTTGCTCATAGTCTGCTAAAGTACTCGAAGGGTTTCAAGAACAACGAAAGTTCTTGTTGATCACTACAAAAGCCGTCAAGCCCGCTGCGACTGCTTATCAGAACCTCCTTAAGCCCATCAACGACGCTCTGTTGGCGGTAACGGAGCTCAAGGACTCGAACCGACAAGACCCCATGTACACACAACTCAGCGCTGTTGCTGATGGCATAATGATGCTTGCATGGATCACTCTTGACAGTCGCCCTTACAAACACGTGGAAAGTAGCCTGAGCTCTGCCCAATTTTTTGGCAATCGAGTACTGAAGGAGCAAAAGGAGAAGTAAGAGAGTCCAACAAAATATTCGGGCGACTTCTGACTTGTCTTAGAAATCCAAAGCAAATTGAATGGATTCAATCATTCTACCAAATATTCCGCGATCTTGCGGAATACGTGAAACAAAATTTTCCATCGGGTATTGCTTGGAACGCGACGGGACATTCGGCTCAAGATGTCGTCAATTCTCTATTTCAGACAGCACCGGCAGCTCCATTAGTTGCTAGTGGCAATGCAGCATTACCGCCACCGCCACCGCCTGGCCCGCCGCCTGTGCTAAACGTCAAGACTAAATCGACTCCCATGATGCCGTCCAGCGGATTAAATGCCGTGTTTTCAGAGTTGAATAAGGGCTCAGAAGTTACAAAAGGACTTCGGAAAGTGGACAAGTCGGAAATGACACACAAAAATCCGTCACTGCGGGCCGGCAGCACCGTTGGAGATCAAGAATGTTCAGTCCGAGGCAAGAGCCCAGCTCCCGGGAAAAAACCGAAGCCAGAAAGCATGCGCCTCAAGAAACCAGCTAAAATGGAACTGGACGGTAATAAATGGACAATCGTAAGTACCATCCCTTGACCACGGATTTTCAGCAACTGATAGTATCTACAGGAAAATTATGACAAAGGACCGGATCCGATTGAGATTGAGACGACACTAAGTCAATCTGTACTGATTAGCAGGTGCAACAATACAACCATTGTCCTCAAAGGTAAAGCGAACCAGGTGACCGTTGAGAATTCAGCTCGACTGTCACTCATAATCGACACGTTGGTCTCAACTGTCGATGTCGTTAAAGCTCAGAATTTCGCACTCCAAGTCATTGGCACTCTACCTACAGTTATGCTAGACCAAGTTGACGGCGGCCAAGTGTACTTCAGCAAAGAGAGCATTGGCACGAAGATTTTCACGAGTAAGTCTTCTGGTATCAATCTCAACATCATATCCGGACCAGATGAAGACTATAGAGAGGTGCCGCTACCATCTCAAATCTGCTCTCACTACGACGAAACCAAAGACGAACTGGTGAATGAGATCGTTGGGCATGCTGGCTGAATTTAGTCACATTATGGAGTTAGACTATCTGGCAAGTTGATGGATTGCTGGGAAGCAGGTAGATAGCTGCGGACTTAGTTTCGTCAGGTGTCAGAAAACGTCGGCCAAGGTGTTCATAGTAAGGCAGTTCAGGTATTTGGATACTGAGATTGTTTGTATGTCAGCCATCCAGTCAGGCACCCCGAGCCTACAGGCTGCATGGGTTTGTTCCCGCGCACGTGTGTATGTATATTCCATGCGGATAGCATACGTCAGGCAGATGAGAGACAACAGCCCTGGCGCTTTAAGAGCGTTACGTTTGAGGTTTCAAGCCCGATTAATCTAGCATCTTGAGCCAAGGGACTCTGAGCTTATAGCTTAGTTTTTGACGCCGTTACGCTAGGCATCAACAGATCTCGCATCTCCCCAGCGGCTTCATTAAGATAGTAGCTCATATGGGCGCTCCCGAGGCCCTTCGACACGATATTGAAATTGATGCTGCAAAAGACAATTAGTATACCTAGTACCACGGGTCCAACAAGAAGAAAATTTGGTCCGCTTTGTAAATCAACAGCAGTAACTTACCTGTTGGCGTTGATCATGTAGGCAATACCGAACCCATCATCGACCACTTGACTCCAGCCGTAGCCATTAAAAAACTCCGAGCTGAGTTGAGAGGTAGACAGATACCAGGAGCTGGAATATGCAAAAGCAGGATCCTTATAAATGGCAGGCGTCTCCTCCCCTTGCCGAAGTAGCTTCTTGAGGCCGAATAAATGCCGATCGACACCATTGCCATCAGATGCCGCTGAAATGTACTCGAGATGGGCCTTGACGGCCTTGCGAAACAAGTCTTCCTTGAGCTCATTGGTCTTAAATGAGTCCAACATGGATGCACACCATGCCACCGATTCGTCCGAAACTGTGCGGCACGTTTCCGTACGACCAAGCTGGAAACGGCGAGTTGTTGCCGATTCATAGGTGGGGCGATTCTTGCCGTACATCTTGTAATATGCCAGCTGAATGAGCATCTGAACATAGGCATCAGGTGAGCATTTGAACTGTTTAATCAGGCTCTTGCCATATCCCTGGTAGGCCTGCACAGCCAACTCATGCTGGTCAATCACGGCATGAAAGTCCGTGACGGCCCGGTCTATCTCAGCTCGTATTGAAGGAGTTAGATTGAACCGGAGTAGTTGTGGCTCCGGCAAGTCGGAACGAATAACCGGGTCGAAGAAGTCCAGTTTTTTACCAAATATCAAATCGTTGATGTAATCATTAAGTCGGTGGGTTGGTGTGCCATCCATCATAGAATGCTCGCCCATGAACCCAGAAGTTCCATTATCGTTCACAATAAACTGCAATGGCTTATCATACCAACGGTTCGCTCCATCTCCATGCCAGTACTGGTGTGCCCGCTCCTCCAGGGTGACGGGGGATGCATCATCTAAGCAAACGATGAAAGAAGCCGAATCAATAGCGCCCAACGCATTCATGTTTTGAGAACTAGATTTGGTCAATAATTCGCGCGCGTCCGCCCAAATATCTCGATTTTGAGATGTCAGGGCGCCCACGGCAGGGTCGCGTTCGGCGACTTGGTACACTTTGACGAACTGCTTTTCCAACTCCGAAGTGTTAAGCTGCTTGCCGCTAACCTCATGAGCTATCTTGAAAAATTGGTTCTTGCGGATTGCGATGAAGTGCTTGTTCTCTAACGCGGGGAATTTCACAGGATAGTCAGAGGGCCGAGCAACCATGCGGGTGGCGTTGAACATCCATTTGTAGCTGTCCATGCAGATAGGAAGTTTATGCATGTATTCCGGTTCAAGAGTGCCAGTTTCCACCAGCTTCTTGAACTCGAGGACAGCGGATGCGATGGCTGCAGCCCTCGTAGCCGGATTTCGGCGCGTCTGGTCATCGCGATGAGAGTAGAAGTAGCTCACGTACGGTACAACCGGATCGCGATAGGCCAAATACGCAGCATCATTCCACCAGTCGTAAAGCCAATTCTTAGTTTGAGAATCCTCTCGCCTGGCTAAAAGCTTGTGCTGAAGCTTGCTCCCGACGCCGCCAGGCCTAATAAAGTCTTGAACAGCGGCTTTGCTTGCAGCATACTCTCGCGCAGACAGTATGGGATGCAGAGACTTCAAGTAACGCTTCGCGGTTTCTTCCAGTGCTGGCACGGGGAGTTGGGGAAGAGAGTCTTGAAACCGTAGCATAGGTCCTTTTGACTTGTCCTCGATGTACCCTGGCGCGCGATGCACATTTGCGTCAGCTGCAAATAACCAGACAGCATAGAAACCCATCCAACGACGAGGGAGGCTTTCAAGGAAAGGCTAGGCCAGTTAAGTTTACCTGCAGGAAGGGAGCTGCTGTCGCGCTTTGGCGATACCATGGCTTTTGTCTGTTGAACAACTCGTCAGCTGGCCGATGCTGGCTGATGTTTCCCCGCTGACCGATTAAAATCGCAGCGGCCGCGTGTGTCGGTTACAGACCGTGACAAATGGCTTTTTCGTGATACGAATGCTGTTGTTCCTCAATTTGTGAGATCGAGCGACGAACATCAACATGGCTGGCCACGGCTACGAGTTTGCACACGGCAAGGAGGTCTGAATGATGTGATGAGAGTGGCTGAACTACTCTGAGAAGAGGGGACCGACTTCGAACAGCGACGGCGACTTCGACAAGGGAATCGACTCTCTCTCAGTAACTTATAAGGACCTTGTCTAAGCATGTCGGTAAAATCCCATGGGCAGGCGAGAGTCCAAGTGCGCAGTACATACTTCTGAATTGCCAAAGGTTAATCGGACCATAGTGCATGTGACGCCCCAGAGCCGAGGTCAAGGGATTATTATTTATGTACCTAGGTACCCCCTATGTCGGAAAGCGCCGTGCCAGAACTGACGGTCCTTGCTCCGCTTTCAGTCAGCCGCCCTATCACGTCGCAGTCTGTTATTTGTCATCGCTCTCT
>SRPO01000398.1:0-20375 GCA_018360065.1 Claviceps pazoutovae
TAAAAAAAAAAAGGGAGGCGGGGAAGGGAGGAGGGGGGGGGGGTTGGTTCTTCATCCCTTTGAGTTGTAGTGCATTCAAGAGCTGAGCCATCGTCGATCGGGGAACGGGGAGATACTAAGCGCGACGAGGGCTACGGAACGGAAGCGAGATCAGAACATCCCCCGCATCTTTGGAGACATTTTCCCACGCTCGCTGCGTGTCCTGCCGCGCGTTCCAATTCTGCCATACTTCTCAAAAGCGATGGGCAATCAGTATGTAGGACGAACTGAGTCGCATACACATTCAACACCCCATTCTTTCTTATCCTTCTTTGTGTATGTGTATGTGTATGATCTTACTTCGATGGCTCCGTATCCTCCATCTTCTCTGCAGCCATTGCTGCCAGAAGAACCAACTCCTTCCATAATTGGGCTGCAGAGCCGACGAAATCTCTGCAGTGGGGTGGCTCAGATCAACCCAAGCTTGGGCGCTCATGCAGAGTGTCGACTGTATGACGGCCCTATAACGCCATCAACTTGTCCCGCAGTTGCACGGAGCATCAAAATGGAGTAACAAAGGCAAGACCGGGATAGAAGCTCTGTCATATCTCAGTTTCTAGATGCAAGGTTTTAAAGGGAGGTTGGGGAGCGGGTAGCTGTCGAACGAAGGCGGATGGTGGTGTTTTCTGAGTTCTTCCACAACTCCTCTTGTTGCTTTGTCCCCGTGCAAAAGCAAATGGGGTCATGAGCTGCAGAAACGAATCAATTGAAGGAGAGTAGATGTGAGTGCAAAAATTTGACCTGGCAGAGAGACAATTACAGCAATGGTTTTGGCATAAGAGAAAGCCTTTTTGGGGGGCAGGAATGGGTTACCTTATGGATTATCATCATCAATGCAGCAGCTTTTGACAAGCTATGCTGTGCCTGTGGCGAAGCCGTATGTGCATAGGTAACAATACCTCCACAAAGAAGTAACGTAAGATTGGAGTCTGGCTGAATGTATGCATGAAAAATTCTCTCAGGCGCAAAAGCCGGCAGTGAGCAACGGTACTGGAATGGATTTTGCAAAGGTTCATGTTTCCAAGAACATGTCGCCAATGCTAGTGACGGTAGTTAGTAGCATTTCATGCGAGATTCTATGCACGTTGGCTCTTTGAGGTTTCGTGTGTAGCAATGGTCCTTGGGACAATCTTACGGGCAACTTATGCTGGAAAGCATCTGGTGACCTGCGCACGTGTCCTTGCTCTTTTCTCGAAAAATGTCAAGATGACGGTGTTTCTTATCTCGTGTAACACAAAGGCTTCTCGCTAACCCGCATTTAGCAAGAAACGGTCAACGTTCTATGTACATAGGTACATATTTGAATTGACGGGAACAAGACGGCTTCATGGTAGACCCGAGGGGCATGGCCTGTCGACAACTTACATACAAGGTTGCCAGGCAAGCCGCAAATGTGAAGAGCTGCAATCCCGACTTGTTGCCGTAATTTCGATCTGAACAACATGACGACGGCGGGACACATATTGTATTGCATAGCGGCATGTACAAGGACGGCACGAGGAGATGGGTCAACGAAAGCTCGGCTGTCTCCCGTCTACTCCGTATAATTCGTATTTATGTACTGTTCTTTCCATCCAATCATGGCGGACCTCGATGCGGTTCTGTTCATGTCTCACTTGTTGTGTGGGGAAGCTGTTGGCGCACGCGGCACACCAAGCGGCTATGAAGCGCATATAAAATGTGTACATGCGAATGCTGTGCACTTGTCTCTGTACTACTCCGTACAAGAAAAAGTCAGCTTCATGCATAAGTTCTACCTTCGTAATGTATCTCGAGAGTCGACGGCGAAGCGCAGTTATTCTAGTAGACGCGCAGTCAGCATCGAACCAGCCGGCTATTGACCAGATAGATTATTGACGCATCAATCTCGTGCAAACGTGATTATTACAAACAGAAAAACAGCAGCCGAGACAACACGCCCTGCAGCATCAAATCATGCCATTCGGCCGAAAAGTCTGCAGCTCGGGACGCGCCTCTAAGCGACACAGCCAAAAGGACACATGGCGATTCGCTCACCTCAGACCCATCGGCTTTGGTCCAAGGCATGGTGTATGTAGGTACTCCGTACGACGTCGTAGATGTTCGCTCTGCATCGGGACAGTGATACAGGAGCTGTGGGTTGTGTATATGCAGAGTGCTGCCACGCGGACACGTCGCGGACACACGGATTTACGGAAGCCGCGGCTTGTCCGGTGATTGAATCCCGTTGATGCGTTTGAGGAGACCGGCCGTAACGAGCCTCGAATTGTGTTCATGGCCATTGAGAATTAAATCCCAAATGTACATACATAGGTAGGTACATATTAGTACAATATGTACGGAGTATGTACATAGGCAGGGAGCCTGGAGAGCGTGGACGTGCCTGGGTGCAATCTTGGAAGCCGCCGCTAGATCCTTGGAGCCGAAATTTCCAGCCACAGCACGACGAGCAATTCGCAATCCTCATCTGGATATTCCGTCGGCTGTAGAGCCGCCAACAGACATCAAGTGTATTTGGCATCAGATCTTCATATCTCTGCAATTGGCCGGAACGACAAGCTGCCAACAGGAGCCGCATTCGCTATTCGTCTGGTTGTCGAGGACGCAAGACTGCTTCAGCGACCAGCCTTTCTTCTTCTTCTACTCTGTGTATGTATACGGAGTATCATTGCATCATGTCAGATTTTTCAGATTTTTCAGGGGCTTACCTTTCCCCCAGTTTTTTACCCTCCAATTGACTGACTCGTATAGTTGATTAGTTGATGTTATTGGCTGAAAGAACTCTCAACGATTGTGTGTTTTTGAGCAGATTGGCGTCGCAGAGTCGCAATGAAAGAATGGCGATCAGCGGCGTTGGCAAATGTCCGACGGAGCTCATTGCGGAATCACGCTTTGGAACGATAGCGATTTGCTTGCAGTCAACTTGATCTTTTGTTGAACCATGCCAGCATTTTGGTCTGATATGGAGTTCCGTATTCCCGAATTGCAGATAATCATCATCATAACAGCCCGGGCTGCAGCATTATCAAGCAAGTTGAACTGCCCTGCCTTCCGGCCAGCGAAAAGGAACTCGGAAAGGGAAGCCGTGGACGGTGGATCAGCGCTCCTGCCGCAAAATCCTAATTTTGGATGGATTTTCCCCACCTCCAATCCACTCGCATGTTGACGTTCTCCACTACAGACCCTGCAGAACATCTGCAGATGGCCGCTCAACGCCAAAGAAGTCTCCACGCGAATCCCGGAAGAGACATGCTCGCAAGCGGCAAGGCACATCATCTTTGGCAGAAGCTGCGCGGGTCAAACAGGTCGAGATGCTATCTTGATTGTCGGAGCGACTTTGTCAGCGCTTGGGACGCCCCAATGGTGATACTCGGGCCAGGTGGCGTGAAACCACGCCATATGCTCGCCAGCTGCGTCAGTGGTCACTGGGCTTATCTATGGCAGGAGCCACCGTGTTTGAGGATCTTTGAAGCTTTCACAAACGCTAATAGGCAAGTGGGGTTGAACACTCTCGTCGGCAGCATCATGCATGTAGCTCATACATTGTAACTATCGCTTCACCCATCATTGATCAATGATCAATTGATGTTGTCTCATACGTCCGGTCTTCGAGTCACCGTTCCTTTTGCGAAGCAGCCAAGACGGGTTGCAACTTGCAAGGCATTCTGCTGCATTGTCTCAATGTTTGCAGAGCATCTGCAGCCGTCCCGCTTCAGAACTTCTTTTTCCCTGAGGCGTGGAGTATTTGGAAGAGACCTTGTGATGCTTCCGGAGTCGGGGATTTACGCCATCCGCGAATGACTTTGGCATCGCTATTGTGAGAAATATAGGTATAGGACTGTCGATTGTGGACTATAGATATCAACTATCGTTGATTGATAGGGACATTGACAATAGTAACTGCGCGCTTTTACTATGAACATTGAACATGATGCACATACAGACCGGCCCAAAGTTGTCAGTACATACCTACCTACGGTAGTGATAATCGGAATCGTGGCTGGATGGCTGCTAGCCTGCTACAGGTCTGGCGCGAATTGCGCGCGAATCGCAGCCTCCACCGCCTTAGCCATTGGCTACTGCACGATGGACCACGTTCAGGCACATTGTAGGGCAGAGACATTGATTCACTGGCACCCTTTCAATCTGGAAGATTTTCGTCTGGGGGCCAACACACCGGCACATTCACGGTGCTTATCCTCTTGTGACGATAGGATAAAGTGAGGCACATGGGGACACTTGTGCCAACTTCGCTATCTGAGATACAAAATTGAGGCGAGATTTAGAGTTAGACAGCCACCCACTCCATCGATGCCAAGGCATGCCACCACCTTCACCACAGGCACACTCGACAATGGACCAACGCCAGGTCAAGCCTTCCCACCCCCTCTCTGCTTCTAGGTATTTCGTCCGCACCGCTTGGCAACGGAGACACACGCGCTTCACGTAATCGCCATTCACTCGACCAGGTGGGGTATGTATTGGCACTTGGTGGGTTTTGAGGCTTGAGCAAGTACTGACAGGCTGAATAATCAGTTGGTTAGCCTTGTTATTCTTCGGTTGGCGTTCAGAGTCGGATGTATTTTTGCGTGTGTACCCGGAGAGGTAATATGGATTGACGTCGACGTTTCAAGACGGGGTTTCAGCGGATCTGGGTACGTATGTACTTTCGTCACTGATGCGTATGTAAATGTGTTATGTATAGCCAAACTTCGGCTTCGTCACCGATGCGTAGTGTTCGGTTTATTGGCTCGACGCCCATGTGCTGATAAGGTACAGTTGTACAATGGAAGGACAACGAATTGGTACATATGCCTCTCGCCAAGAAAATGATAAGGGTATGGGTAGGCAAGAGGCCATTCTCCTATCCCGTCCAAATGTCGGTCGAAAGGATAATCAATACCACCGCCGCCCTGGCCAGAGAACCTGCTCCGTAGGGGCAAACCTCTCAAGTGAAGAGCTCTCTCTAAGCCCTCTGAACTGAAGTCGGTTGCCTTGATCATATGCTGGGGTGTCTCTTCGCCCTTGGCCGCCGCCGCTGCACTTCCAATCCCTACAATGCCATCTGTTCGTGGCCAAGAATGAACGTGACGGGCGGAGGGATGGCTGGCGGGACCGGGCTGCGTGTATCAGGTCAAGTACGGAGTACATTCATGTGTAGGTACACCGGTACAGAGGCTTATGTACTCAATGCTGAAGTTTTTTTTTATCAGAATTGACAGCATTGGAGGCCAATGTCGGTCGTTTCCACGCAACATGGCTGGTAATTGCTCGTGTTTTAGCCGCAGCGGGGCAGCGATGTCTCCTTTACTTCCGCAGGCGGCCAACAACAACTGTCAACGAGTTTATGGCAGCCGCTCTGCCTGCAACCGACGGCAATTCAAGGCGTCGATCGGTCCACAGGTTTCGTACATACCTGAGTTGGGACCTGATCGGTCCGCTTGCTTGTTGCCGTTCTCCGCATGCATCCCGGCGCAGTCGGAGAGCGGGGAGAAGGTGGGGGAGCGGGGGAACTCGACACAATGTATGTACGATGTACCTATCAAGGTATGTACATACCTATACCTGCCTTGGTTCTATGGCTTTAGCGCCAAATCCAATGGCCATTGAAGGAGCCAACTAGGCACATACTAGACGAACCTGCTTTTTGACTGGATGCGGCTGGTGGCTGTTGCAAGGAGGAAAGGAAGGGAGAAAAGATTAAGGAGGCCAGCTGTTTGTATGGCGCTGTTGCGAAATTCATTAGCGGGAAGGGGAAAAAGCCGGAAACTCCAAGAAGACGCAACGAGTTTGTGTACGAATACCTTGCGGAACTTGGTACCGTGGTACATACATACATACCTTCGTACTCGCTGCCGCTCTGTCCGTGTCTCTTGTGGCTCAATTCTTCTGACTGCAACACGTTCCATGCACACTCCGTCCGGAGTATGTACCGAAGCCTGCTTCCCCCATCAAGTTGTCGGTCTGGCTTGTGGTGTTATTCTGCATCACACACGCCACTCTGTCTCTGTAGCGCTGGGCTTCGATTGCTATTTGTTCTCTCTCTCTCCCCGAGCACGACCTCCGTTCTTCCTCTTGCCCAGGAGTCAGGACCCTTCTTCTCTCTCAACTTGAGTTCTCGCAATCTTGGAACTTGGTACCTAGCTCGTCGCCGAGGTCTCCACGCCATCTGCCGCCATTCGACACTAGGGACATACCATCCGGGCTTGTCCTCAAAACTCTGCTCTAGTCCCCCCCCCGTTACCCGTAGCAGCGTTGAGTCAATTTCCCTTTTTTTTTTCAGACCAATACTGCCAGTGCTGCAAGCCGGAGAATAAAGAAGCAAGTCCGCAGCGTCGGCCGAAGTCGACAGCGCCCGTGCATGCATATTCACCCCCGTCCATGGCCGTCTCGCTGAACTCGTGGGGGTTTCTCTTCTTCAATCTACTTATCGGCTTGTACTTGTCTCTTATCAGCTGCAAAGCGTTTGCCAGCCTTGCATTTCTGCATTGACTGCGTTGACTGCGTTGACTGCATTGCATCGCGCCTGCCGCAGCTTCCGTCTTTGGAATTGACGACCTCTCGTTACCGTTGCACAAAAAAGCCTGGAGTGGCAATCCGACGCAACCCCTCAACCCATCAACATCCACCGTCCTCGACGCTGTGACGGCTTGTCGCTGGGTTTTCCCTGCTTAAAATACGACGACCCCTGTGCTTCATGCTGCGCACGACGACGTGCTCTATGAGTTGCTGATTGCGAATTCCGGTTCCCTCAATTTGCTGCAATCGACTGTACAGCCATCCGCCACAATGGCGGCCGTCCTCTCCACGGAGGAAGCTGGTTTCTTCTCACCACTGCGCCGATCACAATCACAAACAAACTTTGGTCGCTCATCAGCGTTTCGCCCTGCGTCAAGTTCACATCGGTCGAATCCATACCTCGCGCACTCCAAAGCATACACCGATTCCGACATCTCATCAGCCTCTTCCTCTCCACCAGCAGCGCAAGCAGAATCTGCCGATGCCTCCTTTTCTTCTACGCCCGCGAGCAACGTGTCAATATTGTCCGATTTTGAGGAAGCACTAGAAAGCGACGACGATTCCGATGACCAATTCAGTTTGCCACTGCTCTCACAAGAAAAATTCTTTTTGGAACCCGAATGCCAGCACATCGATAATGTAGACGCCGCACCAAGTCCCAGAAAGGAGGCCTCGTACGACGTCTCGCCCGTTGAACTGGATACCTCTTATCTCAAATCTGGTCCCGGCACGCCCGAAATCACAGAACATGCCGAAGACGATACCGCCATAACGAACCGACCGTCCCAGCAAGTGGACTACCTGTCGCACAATTGGAAGGAAGAAGACATCTGGTCATCGTGGAGATATATTGTTTCTAAAAGGGGTGAACAAGCCAACAGTGCCCGGCTTGAAAATGCTTCATGGAGGACATGGATGAAAGCCAGAGGCAATCTCAAGACTATTTCGCCCGAGCAACTGAATTGGTATGTTTACCATGTCCATATGCTTCTGATGGTCTATCCGTTTGCATTCGCCCCCATTCACCTCCTGTTTAACTTGACTTTCCTTTGCTTTTCTTTCTGATCCCATGTACTTACTTTTCTAGGTTGAAAGATTGTGACGTTACCTGGCTATATGGGCCGCTACAATGCGGGACAAAGAACTTTCACCAACCGACCGGAACTGATCCTTCGAGCGTGGCACTGTCCAAATCCGATTCGCTTGTCAACTTGAACAAGAAGCCGATTTTAAAGAAGCGAAGCATGTCTGAGGTCATGTTGCAGAGATCACTCGTTTCTGCTTCGTTGTTGAAGCAGGCCACGGCGGCCGTTCAGGCGCAGGAGACCCGGGGTGTCTTGAAGCACAACACGGAGAAGCGCAGGATCACGGACTACTATGCCACGTTTCCCCTCTCAGTAACGAGGGGAAGCCAAGGTACCACCAACAGCTCGTTGGCAGTATCGACAGACTCTTCCAACCTGCCTTCACCCTCTCCGGAGCGCAAGCATATTCATTTCAATGAACAAGTCGAGCAATGCATTGCCGTCAACATGAAGGACGACGATGAAGACGACTATTACCAGGACCTTCACGACGAAGACAGCGACTCGGACACCGGTGCCTTCTTGATGATGAAACATATTCAGACCAAGAAGCGGCCCGTATCAATGCCTCCGAGGACGAGCAAGAAGCTTACTACTTCCGAAGGCAAAATAATTGCCAAACTTCCGTCTACGACCCTAAAATATCGCAAGGACACTCCTGAATCACAAGAAACGGCCACGAAGCACAGCACAGGGGTCCTGCGGGGCTCCTTGATTTCTCCTTCGTCGTCCCAGGAAACCCTTCGGCCGACCAAGCACGCATCTAGGTTCTTCTCGGGGGAGGAACACGACGGCGAGGGCGCTGGTGGCAATCAGAACTCCAGCTTTAATGCCGGATGGCGATCCCCATCGGGAAATCAGTTCAGAGGTGGCATCCACCGATCTCACTCATCAGGAAGCTTGTTGGATGAGCCGATGGGCATGCGGCGCACTCCATCGGGCATGTTTATGCCTTGTGAGGAAGGAGAAGCTACTGCAGGCGACGGCATCTTTGGCCGAGTAATTGACACGGTGAACACAGCACGGGATATTGCTCACGTCATATGGAACGTTGGGTGGAGGAAGTGAAGTGCAGTCTCTTCTGAGACTGCATGCACGCACTAGAACGAAGGGTCTGCAATTTGGCGCCCCCGAGCCAGTCTTTGTCGGGCCTTTCCTACAATAATGACATTTCGGGGCTACGTTCCGTCGGAGACTTTTGACACCGCTGGCGGGTTTTTTCTTATTTCTTCGTCGTTTCAGCCGCGTTCAATCCGGCTTTTCCGCTCCAGGTGGTGCTTGCAAGTTGCACCACTCGTTCATGGCATTGTCTCATTGTCTGACACATGTTGACTTTGGCAGGCAATCCCTGTCGGTCTTCAGCTCGGTCCGGGACTTTGTGCGCGTGGACAGCAAGCGACGTCTTTGCTGTGTCAGTGCCAAATGCGGAACCGCCGATCCGTATGTCTCGGCCTTTCTTGTCCGAGACCTATCCGGGATCAAAACTTACGACTTTCTTCACGACACGATCTTGCGGTTTCAAACCCTGTACATTCTGCTGCGTGAGAGAAAGAGAAAAAAGAAGACGAAAGAGAAAAGAGGCTGAAATAAGCTTCATATAATCGGGGGGTAGTTCTCCACCTGCTGGAAAGCAGATACTTATTCCGCCGTTCATTCGTATTCGGCGCGAAATTTCGTGCATTTGGGAAAAAAGCCACTGCTTGACGCTATGCTATGTATGGCAGATTTGGGCGAAAACGAGGCGAATTGGGGCTATCATGGGACAAAACAAAACACTGGGGACAAATGGGACCCAAATGGGAGGAAACATGCAAACACGCGAATCCGAGGGAACAGAGCATTAATGGCTCATGGCTCTGAATACACGGCCTGAGGGATTTATTTTACGGCGGGGGCGTTGGAATCGGTTCATTTCCATGTTTGACTTCATCTTTCTTGTTGTCATTTTTCTTTCTTCGACCATGAATCATTCTTGCTACTAGCTGTTGTCGTTGATCTCTTGGGCAAAACATGCCTTGTATGACAAACGCAAGGGTTCGACGTTATAGGGTGGATGGGATGGTGACGAGCTGGTTTCTTGCCGCGCGGAAGGGGGGTTGTATTAGGTTAGCTACATAATATCAAATGGGCTGGGGTTAATTAATCTAGTCTTCATACCGTTGGTGGCTGTTCATTAATTTTGAAGTGTCTGTCTTGTTTGGTTAGATATGATGAGGGGGCAGAGGCCACATGATGAGGGGTGCAGATGTTCCTCACTCACTCACTCACTCACTCACTCACTCACTCACACACACACTCACACACACACTCACACACACACTGCACGTAAAGAGCTATATTATGAGCTGCATACCTAAAGTGTACTACATGAAATCACTGGAGTCCATAAGCAAGTGCGCACGATGAAGAATTTAATGTGCAGAAGGTGATGGCTTGTGGGGGAAATGGAACCACTGCAGCAGCAGCAGTCAGTCCCTAGCAGCTTTATGCACCTAATGTACAGTATGTGCAGGTCAGGAGGGGTCGTGGGTGAGAATCCTGGCGTGATACGCACAAGGTGCATACATATTTGCATTTATGATTTGGATCATACTCCGTAGACAGAGTTCGTGCTGACATGCATCGACACACAACATATATGTATGTCTCGAGTCTCGGACAACCCGAATTTTGGCCATCCTGCGTCCTGACCGACAAAACTCATCAGGCGAATACTCTCTTTTCTGCTCATCTTCTATTTAATTGGTACATAGTCTAGATAGTACATAGGTCCTGAATAAGTCGTGATGTGGGTATGTAGTGTACATGTGTTATGTCCCTGTAAGTGGTACATACACGTGAGTAGCATTTTCATACAAAAACCTCCCCCTCCCCGCCGGCCTCCCAAATATATGCATAAGTGTTGTACAAAAGCCCACTGCATCTAGTTCCTCTCCAGAACTTGGCAGCAACTTCGTTAAGCGCCTCTAAAAGACGCCATCGTGGTCGGCCCCCCAAAAAAGCAAATATGCGAAAAAAATGTGGTGAGACCGCCTAGACCCCTCTTCTTGGCCCCTTTGAACTTAGTGGGGTTTCTCACCGAGTGCAGACTGGACGAGATGGAGAAGAGACACGCGACGGGTGTAGATCGAGGGGCGTTATATGGAGGCCCTTCGATGCGGGGAAAGCGGAGTGGTCTGCTGTCGGTTGGGCTGACGAGCTGGACAGGATATCAAATGGTGTTTAGGGGGGACCTTTCGAGGTCTTAATCTGAATTTTCATTTTCGGTACTGTAGGTCGTGATGGTGATTGCGGGCGTGAGCAAACTGAACTGCGAACTGGGCTGACATCTTGAGAGAATGATCAGGATGTTAATACTCCGTAAATCATGAAAGGCAGGTCTCCAAGCTGATGGCAGCTGACTGGGTCCACCTGAGCCTTTCAAAAGACAAACTCGTTTTTCCTCCTTCCTCGATCCCTCCTATTCAACCCAGTCATTCCTTTTGCGCCGGTCGATATTGTAGTGCTGCTTGTTGTCATTAAACCAAGCGGCAGACCGAACGGCAAGGTAATGGCTGAAAAGAATAAACCCCTCATCATAATGATGAAGAAGAAGCAGACTTGTCGAGATATTTCAGCGCCTTCACCAGAATCTGCCGCGAATGCACATTCACATCCGCAAGCTCAACTTCAAACTCGTCCCCAGCCTGAACATCCTTCACAAGACACAACCCGTTAATACCGCTGATATCCATGGCAGCGTTGAGGCCAAAAAAGTCCAGATGGCCCAGGAGACCCTGCCGCAACTGTGATGCGACCTTGAAGCGTAGCACGGGCGGTGCCTTACCCTCAAAGCGCCATGCCCGCACAAGGGCAATGAGCATCCAGTCCACGGTGCCACGGCCGATGATGCGGCCCATCTTCTCGCGCATGTCCAAGAGGGGAAGCGTTTCGCTGAGCGCTGCCTTGTCGAAGGGTAGGATATGGTCGAGGTCATCGACCTGAGGATCGAGTTTTCGGCCCGTCTGCCGTTCGTAAGCCAGGGCTGCGTGAACTTGCCAATGGACGAGGAGGTCGCCGTATCGGCGGAGAGGAGAGGTCGCCTTGGTGTACATGTCGAGGCCGAGGAGGAAATAGGGACCTGGTTCAGTGGAGAGTTGGATTCCTCCGGTTAAGCGGGTGAGTCCCTGGTGGTGACCGGCCGAGGGCGGGATGCCTTTCTTGATGAGAGGGTAGATGGTCTTGGTTGCGTAGTCGAAAGCTGCATCCATGTTCTCTGCTGATGATGATTTCGCATCTTTGCGGTATGGAATAGGGATGCCTCGTTCTGAACACCATCGCGCCGCAATTTGTCCGGCGAGGACCATCGAGTTGGAGACCACAGAGCAGCCGCTGGAGGATTCTTGACCGACCTTGATATAAGGGTCAGGAGGGAATAGCACGGCTCCGTGTGCGGCTTCGGCTTCTGGGATTGGATCGTGGAACGCGACTTGAACAGAGGCTTTGGGGAAGAAGTATGGCCATGCTCCCTTGGCTAGTCTCCTTTGCTTGATTGCTTTTGTGAGGCGACTCAGTGTCAGGATATCGTTCTTGCTTGACTCATCCAGTGTCTGCATGCTTGACATAGGACGCGATGGCGTAGCGGCAAAATTGTCCGGGAGAGCGCCCACATCGAAACTGTAACCGGATTCCATGGGAGCTGGCGTTGGCGGTGCATCTTCGCCGCAAAAGTCGGACACGTCTTCAGGATCTAGGTACGTTACAGACTCCACAGTGGTTGGTGCGATCTTGTAATCTAAAATGTCGCCAGACTCGTTGACCAGTGCACTAAACGTAAGTGACGGTGCTCCGGCTTTAAGTGAGTGTTTGGCGATCAGAGCATCTGATGTGCCATCCTTTATGGTGTCCTCGCCGAGCCCGAGCGGAAGCATGGCCTGGAAATGTCCAGGAAGATAGATATTTTCAGGAATCAGTTCCACGAATTTACCTAGTTCGGACTTGGGTTGAATCGTTGACGCGGGATCGGCTACATGTACGTGTATCCAGCATTCGTTTGGCCGATCGGTGCGCTCCAGCGAGACACCATCATCGATGAGCGTTGTGGACGGGGCGTCGATACAAAAAACGGAGGAGCCCTTGCTTGATGTTCTAGCATCCTTGGCGACATCGGGCCTGATTGAGGTCTGCAGGCTGTTGGGCGCTAGGCGTGCAATACCGCCTCCTTTGGTGATGGACGTGCCCGGAAATCGAACTTTGTAGCGAGACGGAATTTCCCACGGCGCAATGATGCCCATCTCTTGAAGCAGTGTCCACGCTGTACTCTGATCTAGAGGAACGTCTTCATATAGGTGCAGCGATCGTAGGATAAGCGCGCCGTACGCATGGTATCGTGATCCGGCGTCGAACAGGTCGTAGCTTGCCCACCACTCCAGAAAGGTAATGACATTCTTGCTCACAGGAGACCAGTCCACTCGAGGTAACGTGACGCTGGGGCTCGCCCTAAGAATACCATGGGGCGTCCATCCTCGACTTTCTCGGCTCCTTGCAACGGCCTCCCGTGCCTGAAGAATGAAACTTCCCAGGTGAATTCTTTCTAGCTGGCTGGTGCTCAGCAGCCTCGATTGCTTCGCCGTTGCATTGGTGTATTCCTGCACCCAGGTGACGACTTTGTGAATAACATTGACATGATTGGATGGAAAGATTTCGAACAAATGATCGCGGCGGTGGCACTCTGCGGAAGCACTCAGGGGATGGAAGCTGATTTCGTTTCGTAACAATGCAGTGTGAACGGCATACAGAGCGGGCGGAGAGAAGCGCTTGCTCTCTTTGAGGCTGGCTGGTAGCAAAATGTCTGCTATCTGGAACAGGCTTAGGTACTTGAATTCTTTCGGGTCGGACAACAACTCGCGAGCCCGATCGAGCTTCGCCATGTTCGCCTGATAGATGGCCTCTGCCGACATTCGAAAGTTGGTCAGTTTCTCAATGATGGCAATGCCATCTTCTCTCGACGGGCCTTCTTCAAGGCGACGTAGCTCCTCATATCGTTCGGGAGTAGCATTTTTTGGGATTTTGGCTAGCAAAGGCCTCAACTCTTCCTCTTTGACGAATTGGGAAACCGAGAACAGTGAAGAGAAACCCATACTAGTGATCCACCTGCCATTCGATGCGTAGAAATGATACCTATCTCCAAACCAACCGATGTAGACGGCGAATACCGGGACTCTGGATCCAAGCTGTCTATTCAACAGTCAGCATCATGACATCAGAGCTCCAGGGCGGAAGACAAAGACTCGAGGTCAACTCACCTCATTTCAACCAAATCTCCAGGATTTCTTGAGTCGGAGGCTATTGAAGAGATTTCTGCTTCCGCTTGTCCTTCGTCGACTATGCCCCCCTCGGTCAAACTCTCTGGCGTTGTCCGTAGCTCATCCATTTCCGATGAGCCGGTAGACTGTGTCCGGTTGACGTTATTTGTGACTCCCGAATATATAACAGAGTCTGCGGGCATGGCAGCTGTATTCACGTCGTTCACGTTCAGCCATTGCCTGAGACGTTCACGAATAGGCAGGTCGTTGCCATTCTCGTCTGCGGTCGGGTTTTCGGCATTGTTATTGATTGGCGCCGGAAACTTGGACTCTCCATCCAAGGACGAAGCTGGAAGTGAGGTTATGTGGGTTGTGGCACATCTCTAGAGAATCGGCATCTGGTAAGCAAAGTGTACTGCGACGTGCGCATCATTCCTACTAACTCTAAAGGACAAACTACGGGGGACCCTGAAACTTCCATGCAGACCAGCACAAATGTTGCCGGATGTGCCAGGAACCCGAGATGTAAAGTGCCGCCACATGATTGATCACCTCGTGTGACGAATCACGGCGAATCCAGTGCAGCCTTGAGTTTGTTGACAGGCCTTCACATGAAGTCGCATGGAGTGCAGGATGTGACTCGTGAGTGTAGCTTCAATATTTTTGGTTATGTTGAGGTCACATGACCGGGCGATGTTCCGTGATTTACCCACAACAACCCAGATGGATCAATCGCAGTCCGTCGCACGCATGTGCGGAGTACATACATATGTACATACGTACATACCTACACGTGTGCAATTGATCCGTCCACGTCTACGGAGTACTCTTCCAAAGACTGGAATCGTGCCATCTTTAAACTCGAAGATGCCTCGACGACGTTGCAGACTCAATCGCCCGTTGGCGCTATTTAGACTTTCAAGTTTTGGCTTCAGGGATACTCCGTGGCGCACAATATGCAAGAAGTACATATGAAAGAGAAAAAGTGGCAGAAGATGGCATCAACAGATCCGACCCTCTTATCGAAAAGGACAGCAAATTATGCAGAAACAGAGTTGGTACAGTCAGCTCTACAAAGCCTCAAACTTACAATAGGAGAGCCACGCCGCCAATGAAGCAACGGCACATCAGTTCATCGACATGCGTAGGAATAAGCCCAGAAAGGGTCCTTTAGGTTCTGAGCAGGGAGTACCTAGAGGCTAGCATCCGATACGAGTGTGGCTACGCAAAGGCAATTCCCCAAAGGCGAATTTTCAAATACATACATAGTACATACAACTGCCTGTGTCGGTCTCGACTCCCGACTCCCACGCCGAACGCAGTGGTCTAATTTGACAAACGTGTGCTAGCCATTCTTGGCCGACAGGCCGTGTGACAATCTTACCCTCCTTGTACGGAGTACAGAGATGGGTACATGCACCTGCTCGATATGTAGGTAGTATTCTGCAGTGATTTGAGCAGATAAGTCGCGCGGGGAACAAACAAACTATTTGATAACGGTCGACAGTGGACACTGCGCGCAGCCCTAGGAAAGCTAGGAAAGGACTGGGGAAATCAACCAAGCGAACCACCTTGGATGTGATAGGCCGAGGTAAGTCGATGGCTGAGCCTCGTTCATGTGAAGCATAAAAACTAGTGTTGTCGGAACAACGTTGTTGACACTGGACAGCATACGATGGCAGGCGATCACGCCTCTTCCTGCGACACGCATATAGGGCATGTATGGGGGCCGCACAAACTAACTACACCGCCACGAACAAGTACGAGTCTCGACGGATTCAACGACGCAAGAAAAAACAGTATGCCGCTCTGCTCCAAGAACAACGCGAAGCCACTAAACAAGTGTTATGCACTCAAACTGTCGCGATGAAACGAAAAGAAGACAGAAGACGTGAGGACTCAAGACTCAAGAAGCATGCAGAAGAAGCTCTCACGCCACCGCCATTCTGCCCTTCGTCTGCATCACTAGCTGGTCAGCCGGAGCCTTGGCTATGCGACTCAATGTGGGCAATAGTGTGGGCGCTCGCCGGCAGAAACATGATGGCAGAACTCAACCCGACGAACCCGTACGTGGTTCAGAGGTAATTCGCAAAGACGGAAATGAACGCTGGGCACAATAGAAAACTCACTTAATAGGTAGGCAATGTGAACAATCTCATGAAATGAGATTGAAAATAGATATGTGTACGGGAGTAAGGAAGTAATAAGGACTCCGGGAGTACGAGTACCTAGTCTTACGTGAAAGCGAGCGGATCTTGGCCTAGCAAACCGCGCAAGACAATAGGCGAATGCGGGCTCATGCAATCTATCGTGCGGAGATGGTATGTATGTATATATGTATATTAACGCCGTACCAGTGGGGCGCACTGCGCCCCACCGCTGCCTCCTTAAGGGCGTCGCGGCGGCCTAGGCTAGGACTAAAACCCTATCTATATAAAAGCTGAGTCGTACATGAAGAAAATAGAAGATACTGCTGCTGACGCCGTTTACAGGAGCCGTATCGAGAGTCGTAGCCCCTTCGGGCTATAATATCAATCTCAGTCATGAGAGAATTCCCGCAATAGACGCTAATTAGCGACTATAATATATCGGGACCGTGTAGACACAGTCTTTGTGCGGAGATGGTACCGGTGCGTCTAGATTGCAAGATCCGTCTCGGAGTACGGAGTACATACAGTACCATAACGCAGGCAATGCAACTGGATTACGGATGGCTGGGAAAGGGAAAGAAGAAGAAGGAGAAGAAGAGAGAGGGGGGCAGCGAGCGAGGAAATGGCGAATTGGCGAATTGCAATGGCTGCATAGTTTATTCACTCGGGTCCATCTCATTTTACGACAGCCTGCTTTGAGAGCCTCTTGTCCTCATGGCCAACGTCGGTCCGGCCACTCAGGTACTCCGTACCTAGAGTGTACTCCATACGTGGACGTAAGCGAAGGCAAGATCCCAGTCGCACGCGATGGACGCAGGAGAAGAAGACGTAGCGAGTCGCGACGGTCGTGGACTCGTTGCAGCGGATGACCCGGCGAAGTGCACGCCTGCGATGCCCACGGGTTCCTCCAAACCCGTAAAAGCAGCCTGCCCGAGGGACCACCTTGATGAGGTTGCCCTCAAAAACCACGAGACTTCCTCTCGCGTGTCGCATGGCTCATTGCTAGCAGAGTCGCAGGGGTGGAAATGAATTGTCCACAGGGCCCCACATGTCTCCTTTTGCGGTTGGCCAGCGTGTGGCCAGCGTGTGGCCAGCGTGTGGCCAGCGTGTGGCCAGCGTGTACCGGCTGCACGCAGGTGTGGAGAGCAACGCCGGGGGCCGCGGCACTGGGCAGACAGCAACGAATCAGATGGGGCAAGGAACAGGGCGGTGGCCGATTCGGGTTCCACAGCCGTGATCCCTGGTCGTCAACGCCCTGCAGTACCTGCAGCTACCTGCAGTACCTGACTAGCGGGCGCGAGATTACGGGACTCGCGGGAGCGCTGGAGCGCTCCATGTCAGGAACGAAAAGTGCCCAACCACATGTGGGCTCGTGCTTGGGAAGGCGAATCGCCGCTCGCGACAATCTGAAGGAAAGCTGGGAAGACCGGACTCAATATACGCCCCGCCCCTTTTTCCCCTGGCTAAAGCAAAGCCCTTGTCATCATCCAGGCTCATGCAGACCACACGGACGTGGCCCTTGGCCATATTCACAAGTCATACATAATAATACCAAGACATCCCCGACACCCGGCCGTTTCCCTCTTTGCCCCTTCTCTTCATGCAACCTGCTGCCGCTGTCGAGGTCGTAACTGAAAGGCAACCTACTGCAGCTTTCGTCCTCTCGTTATTTCCCTCCCACAACCTACCGCTTCACTCCTTTAGCGGGCGTTCTTTTCCTCCCAACCTTCAATACAAAGAAACGCACTACATCTCCTCACCTAAAGCCGTCAACTCTGCAAATTCACTCATCATGAAGGGAGGACTTGTTGCCGCCGCTCTGGCCAGTCTGGCCAGCGGTGCTGCTGCTCAGCACCACCGCCATGCCCACGACGCCCTTTTCAAGAGGAGCAACAACGGCACCACGGAGATCTGCACTCCTGAGTGCACCACCACCTGGTCAACCTTCTTGGGCCCGCCAACTTGTATGTGACGAAGAAGACCTTCCAGCGTCCGTTTTACGGCCACGCCAATATAGCCAGCATTGTCGACGGGCCCGGCGTGTTCGACTGGCTGGCTACTCGACTGTGTGCCGTAAAGGCGGTAAACTCAAGATGGCCCAAATGGCTAACAAGATAATACAGTGCTTCCCGACCTGCCCACGACCACTTCAGCGGTGTCGACGACTGCCTCAACCTCGTCGCACACTCCTACTGCTCCCTCGACGACGAAGCCTCCTACGGCCACCGGTGACAGCCCCGTGCCCCCCCCCGTGGCTTACAACTGCCCGACTCCCGGTGATTACACGTTCCCGGCCACCACCATTACTGTGTATCAGACGACGAGCATCTGCCCTCCCGGCGTCACCCCGGCGCCTAACAGCAACGACACGGTCGTCGTCCCGCCTGGCATCTACGTTGCTCCCGAAATCGTTGTTCACGTCACCGTCAAGAACTTTGTCACCTACTGTCCTTTCACGAGCAAGGGTCTCCCCACGGCAACGCCTGTTTCCACCATCTCGCACACTCCTGTCCCGCCTCCTCCTCCTCCTCCATCCTCTTCTTCTTCGGCTCCCGCCAAGCAGCAGACTCCGCCGCCGCCGCCGCCTCCTCCTGCTCCTGTCAAGACGCAGCCTGCTCCCGCCCCCGTCAAGCCGCAGACTCCGCCGCCGCCTCCTGCCGCTCCCGTCAAGACTCAGCCTGCTCCTCCTCCTCCTGCCCCGGTCCAGTCTCAGACCACTTCGTCTCCTCCCTCGGGCCATGGATTGACCAGCGACAACGATCATTTCGGCATCACCTACACCCCCTTCAACCCGGTCAGCGGTGCCTGCAAGTCCGCGGCAGAGGTTGAAGTCGACATTGGAACCATCAAGAATGGCGGCTTCGACGTGGTGCGTGTCTACTCAACTGACTGCAACACGCTGGAGAATGTTGGTAATGCTTGCAAGAAGCACGGTGTGGGCATGATTGTCGGTGTGTTCGTCAAGGCCTCTGGCTGTACCATCGACACCTCCGAAGTCAAGGAGCAGGTTGACGCGCTCGCTGCCTGGGCTCACTGGGATCTTGTCAGGCTAGTGGTTGTTGGTAACGAGGCCATCATGAACGGTTACTGCTCTCCCCAACAGCTCAGTGCTCTGGTAACCTCGGTCAAGTCAAGCTGCGGCGGCAAATACACTGGCCCGTACACCATTTCCGAGACGCTCAACATCTGGCTACGCCCTGACGTCCGAAGCGCCATTTGCGGAGTCGTCGATGTCACCGGAGCCAACATTCACGCCTTCTTCAACGCAGCCATTGCTCCTACCATGGCCGGTGTGTTCGTCAAGGGTCAGATCGACATCCTGAGCACCATCTGCCCCGGCAATGAGGTCATCAACTTGGAGTGTGGCTATCCCTTGGGTGGTAAGCCCAACGGTCTTGCCGTTCCCGGACCCTCTGAACAGGCCATCGCTATCAAGTCGATCCGCGAGTCTTGTGGTCACAAGACCGTCTTCTTTGACTTCCAGAGCTCACTCTGGAAGAACCCCAGCGTCTGCGAATGTGAAGACAAGTTTGGACTTGCTTCCGTTTTTGGCATGACTGTATCTTACGACTAAGGGATTCCATAAGACAGCCACGCTTCTCTCCGAGCCTTGATGAGGAGCTCTTGTGGCTGAACATCACAAACTGTATATGAACCAATTTACATTGAGGAACGAAGCAAGAGGCTCAACTCGATTCGAACCACGCAGTGGTAGCATTGATCACCAGAGAATTCGGAACCATTTTATTCGTCATTTATTTGCATGTGTTTGCATTTGTTGCGTCTTCTCTTCTTTCTCCATGGGTGTCTAGATGCGGTCAAGATGGGAGCTGTTCTGTCCACTATTGCCCGGCCTCAATGGGCCTCAATGGACACCTCAATGGACACCTCAATGGACACCTCATGGAGCTGTGCGAATTTTCTAATTCGCACATTTTTTTGCATTGACTTGGAGTCTTCTGGTGATGGGGTTTGCGTCCTTTGTCGTGCTACCTCCTGTGACAAAGCGCGGCAGTAAACTTCGGATCGTTTCTTTGTACATTAGCTTTCTTGATTCCGAGCTTGGTGTGCGTCTTTAATTAGTGTCTATATTACGGAGCGATGCGCTTTCTTTTTGGAGACAAACTAATTCTATGATTGAATGACTGGGCCCTAGTTTCCTTGGGGGTGCGTTTATCGGGCACCAGCTCTGGCGTAAATGGCACCAAAAATGTGGCGCGCCGTGGCATTCGACAGCCGTTACCGGCCGCGCACGCAAATTTACATACAAACCACGTAATCATTGTCTTTGAGACTGGCAGAAAAGCGTCACGTGATGT
>SRPO01000399.1:0-20325 GCA_018360065.1 Claviceps pazoutovae
ACCATCTAGAACCTTCTGGCCCACCGGATCGCATGCCAACCAAGAAGAGACACTGACGTCTGACAACCAAGATGCAACCCGACTAAACAACTCTCTCGCCTACGAAGACCCTCCCCGGTCTCCGGCAGAGCTACATGTAAGCAGCTGAAAAAACCAAACCAAAAAGACAATGAAGGCGTCAGATTGCTACACACTGGAAAACGTGATTGCGTATTCTCCGGGCGCAGAACGCTCCAATGGAGCTTTGGACACCTAGCAAAACATCGTCTTGCCGCGTTCTGCATACAAATGTCTTATGTACATACCTATTTCGCTCTTGCACAGTCAGCAGAGAGCAGCGCGCTCACTGTCATCGATAAAGTTCATAACATTTGCCAGTAGGAAAAAAAGTAAAGCCTGCCTGCCATCCATTTTCCCTTCACTAAAATCGTCTGAAAGAAAAAAAGAAGAAAAAGGAGGGCTTCGCCGGGGATCGAACCCGGGACCTCTCGCAAGCGATGCTTTGGGTGGACCCTAAGCGAGAATTATACCACTAAACCACGAAGCCACGTGACGTGTCACGGCCTGCTTGTTGGAATCGCCTCCGTTATTACAGAATATGGAGCCTTAACATCTCGCCGAGAGTTTGTCTTTGCGGCGAAGGACCGGTCTGGCAAACAAGGCATTACAATCGCGACTATGTGTGTGCGGCCAGGCCTCGTTCCCGTACCCTGTACTGGAAAAGGTCCGACCATGAGAAGAGGCATGGATAGGTATGTAAATGTTAGATGAGATAGCTGTCATCGAAAAATGATCGTATGGAAATAGTCTTGGATCAAGTGAACAGTCATGAGTAACGTTTGTCACCTTGGAGAAGGGGGCCGGCGTAATAAGAGCACGAGACCTTAAAAGATTGGCGTGTCAAACCGCAGCCGCCGCCGCCACCTACAACAGAAACGGCGGTAGGTTAGGTACCGTCGATGTCATTCAACCATTGGCTCCTCCGCGCATTACAAGAAGTGAATGCCATTGAAGTCGACAATTTGATGTGTACCTAGGTACTTACGCCGCCGTCTTTACTGCTTCTAACGATGCCGCCGCTTGAAGAGATCGATCTCAACGCACAGAAGACCCCTACGACGGTCAACGCCCCCTTTCCTCAAGCGCGAGAAAGGCCCCAAGAAGCGGCGCCTTGTTGACCGACTTTATACACCTCCGAAGCCCGTGACATGCGTCGAACGCACCTATTCGGCCCGCGAGGGAGATGCCGTCTTAATGTTTCTTGTCCATCATCGAATCCATGATCCGGACAACAAAAAGAGCATGGAAAGGTGGCTACCGTAGCCCCTTCCAGTGGGAAGCTGAATCGCTGTTCATGATCCCTACGAACACGATACAGCCGTGGTGGCTAAAACGGGATAAAGCGAAGCTCAAGCAGGCTGTAGACCATATTGTGTCATGGGCTCTCCTTGAAAGGAACTATATACCTGCTTTCGTGAGGCCAGGAGATTGAAGAAACCTGTTACGACTAGTGGGTTCAGGAGGATATCTTGAGCAATCTTTAGGAAGCAACATCCTAATCATGCCATTACTATCTTAACCTTCTCTAATGGGTGGTTCGCCCGCTTTAAGACGCGTCATCTTATCGTACGAAGAAAGATCACTAAGCAAGCAACCAGGTCGCCTGAAAAGTATCGCGAAATCACGTGCAGCTTCCCCCGCTTCGTCCGCCGTGTCTCGACTCGGCGTAAGACTGGTGCACCTAGATCTCCACAAGTGGTGTCGATCGAGGAGCCTATAAACTCGCCATCTCGCAGAATCCACCCCCGGAACATGATAAACACGGACGAGACCCCGATCCCGTTCGTGTACTTCGACGGCCACACCTACGAGAGAGACGGACAAAAGACCGCAGCGGCTGGGATAAGCGTCAAGCTACCCTTGTGCTATACATCTTCGGCGATGGGGTTCAACGGCTTAAGCCGAAGATAATATCTCCGGAGTTGCTAATGAAAAGACTCTGGAGGAAGAGGGCCATTTCTGTTCGACAGAGATGACAGTCGAGTGCAGCCTAACTGCCTATATCAATGAGGAACTATTCCTTTTGGGTGGATTGATGAAGATTATGCCCCGCTTACCACGGATCTCAGAAATATCTTCTGGTTATGGACGTAGTCGCTTTCCACAAGACTCCGGCCGTCAAGGCAAAGCTACGAGTGCTAGGAGTCGTCACCGCGATGATCCCTCCCGGCTGCACAAGCCTCTTGCAGCCTCTTGACACCACAATCAACAAACCCGTCAAAGGTATGCTGAGCGAAGCAACATAAGAGTACGTTGCGGATGGAGGGGCTAGGAACCCGGGAAAGAAGTGGACTGTAAGTCAGAAGCGAATAATGACTAAATACACGGTAGCAGCGGCGGCCCGAAGGCTTGCAGCTAGATCGTCGCTCGTATCCAAGGCCTTCATGGATTGTGTTCTTGGCATACGGCCGGACGGATCCCAAGATGATCTTATTCGGATCAAGGATATACCTGCCTCGGAGATCGAATTCACCCGATGGAAGGTTGCGGAAGACACCACGATGAAGGCCGAGGAAATCGTGTTTCGACAATACGCTTCGACGAGAGCGCCTATGGCATGTAGGCGTGGCCTTTTATTGGCCGGATGAAGATTCTGAAGATTCTGAAGATTCTGAAGATTCTGAAGATTCTGAAGATTCTGAAGATTCTGAAGATTCTGAAGTATAAATACAGCTAGACATGAGGCACACCGACGATCTCAACAGGGTCAATTTTCCTACTTGTGGGGGGTAAAAGAAGGACCTTGTTGAGATCATCGGTGCGCCTCATATAGCTCTAGTTATAGTTCATCATCTTCAGAATCTTCATCAAGCTAACGAAAGACTAAGCCTTCCTGCCATTGATGCTCTCGTCGAAGTATTCGAAACACTGCCGTCGCCGGCTCCTGCTTTCTACCCTCACAAAAACCTGTTTTCCTGCGAACAAGAAAGCCTCAACGGCATGATGACTTCGGTCCCTTATTCGTGTGGGTGAAATCCCCGTTGGCACTCCGGGTGAGGAGGGCTGCCGGTGCTCGAGACTGTAAAAGTCTACTACTCGGAAGCAGACGGTTGTGTCGAAGTGATCATTGATCAGTGACGTCTAGTGATGCCTCGTTAGTTATGCCAGAAGGTTGCTGCTGTACATAACCTACAGACGGTATCAAGAAAGCCTGCTTCAGTCATTGTACCTAGGTAGAGGAACTATTGATGGCTTCGAACTTTTGTCGTTTCTAGATGTGACCTCGATCGCGTTGCCGAGGAGCACGTTTTTTAAAATGAGGAGATTTGCCCAAAAGCACGTTTGTTGTGATGAATCATGATGAGGGGTTGGGTGGCTTGGACCGCCGCTTGGAGGTTGGCGTCCTTTTTTTTTTACATTATTAGCGTCCTTCATCAGCGTCGACGAGCCGATTCAGTGCAACTTTTGCCGCACGTGACACGTACTCCAATTTTTTTCACCTTTCTTTTTCGGATGACAAGTCACGTGTACAGTTGGTATCTCTACTCTCTGGCATCTGCAGCGTTTCATGAACGGGTAATTCACCCTTACATATGTACATTCCCTATCGTCCCTCCCCTGCGCTTCACGCCCTTATGCGGAAAGGGTGCGCCTCCGTATTGAACACAAACTTATTCTTCCCTCTCCCCTGAAACTGCACCTCGGAGTCCTCGGCGAAGATCAGATATGCGTACTTGAGAGTCTCCGCAAGGAAGAAGCTCTCCTGGTAATCGTCCTTTTGCCCTCCATCCGGAAGAGTCACGTCGGTCAGGCCCGAAAAGGCCACCCCGGCACGGCAGCGATCCCGGATCGCGGTAAAGGCGTTCCAGGCCATTGTCTGGTAAATCTTGTCGCCGGTCATGCGATACGCATAGTACAGACTCTCGAGTGTTTCGGGCCGCAGCACGTAGTCCTTGTAAGTGGCCCAGAAGCCGGCCTTGGCGTAGAAGGCTGCGTCCTCTGCGGGCGGGGCGGTATCGTTTTCGGCCGGGATCCAGCGAAATACTTCGGGGCCGATTTTGCTGGCTGTTTGTACGTAGGTCTCATAGTAGGATTCAGTAAGTGTGATGCCAAAATCTATGTACTTGGCCTCGTTGAGTAGAAGGCCGCCTAGGATGAAGTTTCCGCCGGCAAAGGACGCCACTGACAAAGGATGATTAGTTATTTCGACCATTCGATCAAGTAGACGAGATTGTACAGGAAGACAATCTTCCCCCATCTCTGAGACTTACGGTGCTGAGATGATGGAATGATCCTTGTGTCATTATATTCGGCCAGAAAAGTAACGTCATGTCGCGAGCTTGGGTGTGAGGCGAGGTACTCCATCGTTGAATTAGCAGCCTCGACCCAGCGGTCCTTGTAATGGCCAAACTCTTTCGGATCATACAAGTACATCTTTATAAGGTACTCGTAGTAGCTGTCGACGCCACCACCCCAGTGGCCAAGGTTGTCCGTGAATTGGCCGGTGGTGATGTTGACAGTAATCCCAACCAAGCCAGGATATCCCTGAGGCACGCCCGCAGGGTCAACGAGGTACTTTTGCGCCTTTTGGGCTAGCTCGGCATAGGTCTTGTTGCCAGTGAGATCACTGAGGCGAGTCCATTCGAGCACGAGTGTGCCGAAACCAGCAGGGCCATTGGTATCCTCTGAAACATTCGCTCGTCGAGTAGGATTAAAAAAGACGGTGTTGATGGGGATGCCAGTCGGTGTGTCGAAAGCAACGCTGAGACCATCGGCGAGTGTTTTGGCCTGCTGGAGAAGAGCGTCTACGTTTTTGGAATTGTAGTCGTGTACAAGCCCCCTAAAGGGGCCTTTTAAGAGGTCATAGCCTGTCCAGCTTCGTTAGCTATGTTTGCGCGTCTTCTTTCACCTGACAACAATGTGCGGTGAGAGAGCAAAGGAGTATGAGAAGAAATGAGGGAGCGTACCGGACATGAGTCCGCCCAGATATCGAATATTGGTTTCGAAAAGCGAAATTGATGAGTTGACCTCGATGGTGGTCGTAAAGTCAATTGTCGGAATGTATGAGAGGATTTGGTCGACCGTCTTGGCTTCCTCCATGATGATGGCGGTACTGAGCGCATCGACCGCGGTTGCACCCCAGGAATTTCTGTTCAGTACCCATCAGTAATATTTTCTCACAAGCCTTTCTGTTTTTGCTGCTTTTCCCGAGTTTTTCCGCGAATTACATGAAATCCTCGCATTCGATCGCAAGCCAATTCCACGTCTCGGCAAGCAACGAGCAGTCAATGAGAGGCCTTACCTGTCATTAGTGCTTCCCGCACTAACCGGCATCAAGGTATCATGTGGAAATGTAAACTCATAATATCCATCCCAAGCTGTCTGAAAAGCTTTTTTGACTTCAGACGCCTTAGCTGGATCTGCCTTCGGTGTGCCTCTCTTCCACGCAGCCGCTGTACTTGCCAGCGTCCCAAGCACCAGCGCCGCCACGTCAAGACCTGTCTTAGCTCGCATAATGTTTACAGAGTCGACGACTTCGGGATCATCACTCAAAGAAAGGCGAGCGAGAGTTGAACCGACAGAGCGCAGGAGGTCGACAATTATTATACGCGCGTTGATGAGTGACCGCTGCGAATTCTGGCTGCTTGGGCGGCGAAGAGAGATATAGCTCAGGTTGAGGAATACTGCGCCCTCAAGGACAGGGGCTTGAAGAAGTACTCTGTATAATACTGTTTCAAAGTTTACTTGTGAATTATAGCGGCAACGTCAAGGACTCAAGGCCGTTCCAGTCACTGGCATGGATCCCGGCCGTTTCACTGGCTCATTCATGACAGGATCGGACAGGATCTGGCGACGGCCTCGCTCATAACCCCTAGCACGAAGTCATAGGTGGCGAGGAAGGACAAATCCCTGGTCAGTTAGTTTCCAGGCACTGTCGAGACGAGGATCCACCTCGCTCCTCGATCTGCAGATACGCACCCGTTTATCCATCCGATGCGACCGGACGTCTTGGCACCGCGGTGAGGACTTGATACGATGCAGATACAACGTAGGAGTGATGCGACACTGGCGATAGGACGACGGGACGACTTGGGAGCGACTTGAAAACCTAGGTAGCCTGAATAATAATTCGGCCGATGCGGGATTCCCTGTCATGCGGAAGATTGGGATCGATACGCAAATTGACAGCTCAGAGTATGTATCTTATTCAAGATGATGGCGTACAGACCTACTCTGTAATATCATCCGTACATAATTAGTAAGGAGTAGGCACGCAATGCCAAGAATCGGGGTATAGGTTGCGTGCTTGTAAGTTGTGCGCATGATTCTCCATCGGTGCCGATCCGTGGGTACATAGACAGCTCGGAAGCGACGTGGAATGCCGTCGCCGAGTTGGCACTGGGCAGGGAAGTCCACCAGAATCTTGAATGACGGAATGTACATTGGTATGGTATATCATGGCTTTATGGTGTTACTGAGGCATATAAGCGTTCCCCATTCCAAAAGAAAGGAACTTCGCCCAATTGGTCAAACGATGCCACTTCTCAATGATGCTCCATCTGCACCTGCACAAAGGTGGAATGCACGCGTCCTGCAACTGCCTGTGACTGCCCAGTTCCCACGTTGACCTCTGTTATTAAACGTATGACGCATTGCCTATGACGGCACTTGTCTCAAGAGCCATCCGGACCCCGTAGAAAATTTTGTGCGCGAGTGATATTCGGCTGCATGTCTAGGAAGAGAAACTACATACATACAACGCAAAACTTTCCCTACAAGTGAGACGGGACATTTTAGCGGCGACATTTGGAAAAAATGCATATGCGCAAGTCAGGCCCTTCGAACAGTAGCTAATGCGTCGTATATGTAATCGGGACAGATACTCTGTACCATCTTGGCCAGAGCGTGATGCTCGAATCGTTCAGCGTAGTACATATGTACAGCGAAGGCAACTCGCTAGCGTTGAGCAACACGCAAAAGAAATCTTCCATGACTTTGGATGGCAGGAGAGAGACGACAAGGCTTACCCGTAATCGAAGCACACTCTCCGTCGCCTCGATCGAATCATCATCACCACCCGTAGGAACCTATGTACCCGGCATTATATTTCGGCAAAGCTACTCCGTATGACTTAGTTCTTTGTCATGGCAGCTCTCCTGGGATCGTTCAAGCCGAGAACAACGCTCAGGGACCGACCCAACGTATGAACGCTTGCTGCAGGCTGCCCATCAGATCATCTGGCCAAGCTACATACAAAATATGTAGGTACATAGGTAGATTGACCATGCGGTCTATGCCAGTTTTGCATCGGATGCGGGTCGACCCTTATCTTTGCTCCGCTGGCCGCGCCGCAAGCCACCCAGCGACCACGGAGTGCAGCCCCTGGTTATTATGTACAGATATACGTACCTACCTACTATGTAGCCATCTCGTTCTTCCGGTATGTATCAGAGTACGCCGACTGATGAGCCCTGGGCTGTGGCGTGTAGGCCCTAGGCTCCTGGCTGCTTTTGCCTCGGGGGAATGCCCGTGATGATGTTCATTGGCGTGATTTTTTGTTGCATCTGGCAATACGCGCGCAATACGTTGATGTTATGATATTTGAGTCACGGACAGGAAAAATCATGTTCATGCGACGTACGAAAACCGAGAGGTACAGTTGTATGCAATCTGTACCTAGGTACTCCGTACGTAGGCTACCTATGGCTTAGGTTGTTGAGAAGTAAGCCATGCTCGGTGCTGGGAGCCGCATCACGTGACGGCGTTACCAGCCAGACGCACATATTTTCCACCTTCTCACTCCTCGAGTGACCTAGCTCTTAGTCAAATATACACCACCATTATGCCCCCCAAATTGCTCAACATAGGTAAAATTTACATATCTAGGTGCCTAGTAGGTACCGTAGAAAAGGGAAGAACAAGAGGGGCTGCGTAGGAGGTACTTACGCTGCGCAGTATGGGGGCATCTTGCGTGAGGCATACCACTTCGAACCTTCTTAAGGCTTTTCGCTTCCTTCATCTCTTCGTCTGGGCTGAGTGTAATCTTCATCGGGTATTTCCCATAATAACGCATTCGCCCACTTTGTGCTTTCTTTCGCGAAGGATACGTAACAGAAACACTGTGACCCCTGGTATATGCAGAATGACGAAAGTCCCCAGCTTCGCACATCCGATGACATCCCATAGGCACTTCAGCCTCGCTACCTTGGCAACGAAGTGCTCTTCCCATCCTTCGAGACGAAATCCAAGTGAAGATCGACGCTGTCTCTTGGAGAAGAAGTTTAACACTTTGTACACGTTGTTAAGGCTGGCGGAAACGTCTCGCAGCTTGCTGTGTCGCTCAGCATCTGGTGGCTGTCGGTAGTCGCTCCTACATTTAAACGAGCTCTTGAACATTTCCGGCTCATCATCTTCGGCAATTTACCATCTTTTGCGATTTTAAACGGCCTGTGCAGAAAGAAGAATGTTTCTCATTGATCATTATGCTAAAATCGCAATCAGATCTGCACCCTTGAGATCGCGGCTTCACACGAAAACGAAGACGAACATGTGGACTGCTCCGATGTGGCCCGTCTGAATACCTGTGCTGGCTTGTGATTCTCGGTCATGTTCTTGGGCAAGATACAGGGGATACGGAATGTCTGGTAAGCGTTTTCGTGTCTTCGAGTGCCTGAAAGATTTGTCTGTCTGAGCAGTGAGTAATATCATCGTCACTGCTCATCGCAAATGGCCTATGCAGCGCTGCCCCTCAAATTTCTAGCGGTATGGGACATGATGAGCAAGATTGGACAGCAGAATTTACCTTACAAAAAGTTTACAATACGGAATGGTAAGTAACGTGATCTTATTTTAGAAGAATCTGGTGCACACGGAACGCCGAAGGCCGTCAAAATCCTAAGAAAATTAAGGGGCTTGCGCTTGTCAATGCATCCTCACTTGACCACTGACACCGCTTCTTCTCCAACATGCAACTCTTGATACCACGGCATCACCCATTCGTCCTTTTCGGGTGCCGTAAACCTCTGGATTAGCTTCGGTATGTTACATTTGCTGGCTAGGCCGAGAGCAAGATTCAGCGCCTTGAGTCCAGTCGTGGACTTGGGGATCATCCACGCAAGCCCCGGATTCGGCTTTGGCATCTGGTCGATATAAGGATGCAGCGTGGCACTGTATCCGGCAAGAGCGGCTTCAACATCACAGTCACCGCCGCTGCACCTCGCAATCTCCCCTGCGAGGACGTACGCTCCCACCATGGCAGCCGAAGTGCCCTTACCAGACATTGAAGAAGGACAAAACGCCGCGTCTCCGAGGAGGACGACCCGGCCCTTTGACCAAGCATTATTTAGAACATGAACGACTTCATTGGCGTAGAAATCGTCTGTCGTCTTCATGGCGTCGAGTAACCGACTGGTCTGCTTGTATCGAGCTGTCCTGAACATATCTGTAAAGGCTGCCTCTTGCGCTGCCATATCCTTCGTCAGCGCCTCCTTCATCTCTGCCTGGTGACCGGGCGCCATGGTCATGAGGTACACCTGCCCGAGATGAGGCGAATGCCATCTCGTCATGAGGCAGCGCTGGCCCGTTTCAAAACAGCACGTTGCGCGATTCTTGTCCTCGGCCTGTCTCTTGATGCTATAGTAGCAGGTAAACACGCCGGTAGACTGAATGAATTGTTCATCGCCTCCCGCATCCTTATTCAGAGCCCGTCTAATACGCGAATTCTGGCCGTCAGCTCCCACGAGAAGGTCGCAGTCTGCGGTACTGCCGTCTGAAAGCGCCACGCTCACTGCGTGGCCGTCGTCCTCGAATCCCTGGACTGACAGGCCGAACTTATAAACTATTTTATCCTTTGTTCTATCATAAAGAATGCGGCACAAGTCGCCTCGCATGATTTCGTATTCACTCGACACTGCTTGGTGTTTGCTGCCGGCCTCATAGCGCGGGAAGAAGATGATAGATTCGCCATTATGGTCGACGATGTCGACGCCTGCTTCGTCCACGACGTGTTGGCGGACGTCTTGGATAATGCCCATTCGCTCAATGGCTTCGATTCCTTGGCCTCGAATGTCGAGCTGCTGGCCACCTGTCCGGAGAGAACTCCATCGCTCAATGATGGTGACAGAGTGACCGAGGCGTTGGAGCCAGAAAGCTAGGGATGGGCCGGCGATGCCAGCGCCTGCAATGAGAATCTTGAGGGGTTTTTGGTTGGACATTTTTGTCGGAACATGCAATCGCGATTGACCAACTTGTCTAGGTTGGCAAGGCTCGCAAAGTTTGTGCAGTGATCCTGAAGAGGTGCCTCGTTAGGTGTCTGGCTCCCAACCTGAGTTGGGCCGCTCTCGGTCTTTTGTACAATCACTTTACGCGGCCACACCCTCATTGGGGATCGTTTTGGCAATGTTGGTATCACGTTACGCATTGACAGATTGAGCGCTCCCAATTCAGGTAATCTGCAGAGAAATAAGCCATGCTGGGTGCTGGGAGCCGCATCACGTGACGGCCGTACCAGCCGAACGTGCACATATTTTCACTTTCCCACTTCTTGGGTAACCTAGCTCTTTAGTCAAAATAAACATTCCATTTTGCCCCCCAATTTGCTCAACATTCTAATATATTGTTCAACTGATCATATTGTCCACCTGATCCTATTGTCTACCTGATCATGTTATCCACATGATCATTCACTTGACTGTAGCGTGCTCCGTGCGTCAGCCGCGTGGTCAATCGGGACATAGCGTTTGTCACACCCTCGCGGAAACGGTTCACGCTTGAAAGGGTGGGATCTGCGGCTTATTAACGCCGTCGAGGTTGGAGATTAGGTGGATTGGATATGAAAACTCGAGGACGATCTCACCAACATCCATATGAAGTATGTGCTCTATGGTGATACATGGAAGAGAATCACTGTGGTCTACGTCGTGAGTGGAATCATGGTCGTGTATGACATAAATTTGAGTTTCAGCTGCGACTTGATCTCTTGCTCCGCACATCCATTACTGTACGAGCGCAGCCAGTATGCTAATGCCCTCACTCGCGCCGCTCCCGTCGTCCCAAAGCATCATCTCACATTCCTCCATCACCTTCCTGACTACATTGCTGCAATGACCGGAATTCACCTTCTTTGTGGCCCCATCATTCCCTACCGACCTGGTCGCTCGGATCGTGATGTCTCGTTCTGACACAGACAAAATTGACTTGAATTGGGGGAGACGAAGAGAAGGAAACACACCTGTCGACGTTGTCTTCCGGTTTCGTCTTCTCGAGATACCTCAAATCAAAGCCTTGATCAAGTGGTCGTTCAACACAATGTCCTCGTGTCGTAACTTGCCAATGAGCAAGTTCTTCTCCCGGACCTCACTCTCGAAAGGAACCGTTCGCTCCAATTGCCCCATCAAATTACAAGGTGAATTCAACCTGCCGCACCGCTCCTCCGACATATCCTGCAATGATGGGGTCAAGATCGGCCAGATTGATTACCCAGACTACGTGCCCGACGCCGTGGGTGCAGCGTAGATGAAGCGCGTCCATTTAGACGTCGGGCAGAACCGGCGTCTGACAGGCGAGATGAAGAAGTTGCCGAAAGCGATTGCCGTTATTCAAAATAGGGCGAACAGAACGCCCGAAAACTCGGTCCTGTTGTGTACTCTTTCGTCTGACTTTTGTCTCGTGTGAGATCTGGTGATACCTTCAGGCGAGCTATTATCGGTCGCGCAGAGTCAATGCAGCGATGTCGAGTCAACCCCGTCCAACATGTTTCTGTCAGTCGCCGAAACTCCTACGGACACCTCGAGGGCGGCTTTGACGACGTCATCTTGCGCGCCTTTTGCCTCACAGGTATGTGCTTCGAATCTCCCGACACCTACTCTGTAGACGATGATATGATGCCCGGATGGGGTTCTGCGACCCCGATATGCACTTTGCTATGTGCCCGACAATGCGAACGCCACAGCCGGTGATTCGGATCAATATGATTCAGAGTATGTAATCTGCCGACGCCGCTGGCTACGGCCAGTGGTTGGGTCAGTGCAAAGAGGCGGGCTGCTCATATAATCTTGGTCACGAAGCAAGCTGAATACTCAGAAATGGAGCAGATTGACACAGACGGAAATAGTTGATCGCATAAGGGGGGCGGTGATCTACTTGAAGGGTTAACATATGGGCGAACATGCTTGCTGTGCAGGATAGCATGCTGCGATTTGCTCTTTCAGCTCAAGAGTTCTCCTCAGCCTGTCTCTGCCGTCGAGCTCGGTCATTTAAAGTTGCCGTCAAAAAGAGACTTGAGAGAAAAAGTCAACTCACTATCAAGCTAGCCTCAGCATCAGCTGTAGGTCAACTTGAGTTTCTCGAATGTGAGACGCCGCAAGTGGTGGGGGCTGAACGTGAGCGCTCGGCCGGCCTCTTCTTATCCTTGAGGCATCTCAGGTCCGATGAAGCAAAGGATGGATGAGCCTGGGATCGAATCACAATCCAAGAATGGATTAAATGTGCGAGTAGACGCCAGCATAATTGTCCGCGTAGTGTCGCGTAGTGTTTGTCCAGAGTTGGTCGAATTGGTGATCACAGACAGCGCTTAGTCAGTGAAGTCGCTCACTCATTATCCTATCTCCGTCTCTACCCGATGTGTGAATCGTCAACGTCTGTGTGGCCCCAACAGATTGCCGCTTCCATCGGCGGTTCAAGTGGCCACTGGCCGCTGGAAGAGTACGGAGTACCACCTGGAAGGCCTTGAGGAGAGAATACAGCCAGCCAATCAAAGGCCAAGACCTGCCAGCACCAAACCCAATACGGCCAGCCCCAATGGAAAAAAAATAAAAATCTTGGTCTGCTCAGCGGTCGCAGGAAGTTGCATCCACTAAATAAAGTCACTAACTGGGGCGCACACCAACCAGGAAGCTGGTTTCGCCGTGTTCCGGGAAGCAAATTCCCTCGACTCAGCTCCGTCGAAGCCATCGTCGTTCATTCGAGACACCCTCATACTTTCCTACTCTTGACTCAGCTCAGCGTTGTCTCTCCTCCCTCCTACGCTGACCAATTCACGTTCGCCCAATTTACAATTGCGACGAACTGCATTGGCGGCCCGACTCGCACTGCTCCGTTGCTCTGTCGCCCCTACCTCGTGTCGAACCTCAACAAATCTCGAATCCCACATATCACAAGCCGTCATGTCTCGACTTCTTCGACCTGCCGCGCGACTGGCGCTCTCGAGCCGAGCCACTGCCATCAAGGCTCCCGCCGCTTCTGCTTTCACACAGGCCCCTCGAGCCATGACGACACCCGTCTTCTTTGGCGCTCAGCAGAGCAGGAAATACGCAGAGGGGTCTGGTGTCAAGGAGTATACCGTCCGTGAGGCCCTCAACGAGGCTCTTGCTGAGGAGCTCGAGGCAAACCCCAAGGTGTTCGTCCTGGGAGAGGAAGTTGCTCAGTACAATGGCGCCTACAAGGTCACCAAGGGCCTACTGGACCGCTTCGGGGAGAAGCGCGTTATCGACACTCCCATTACCGAGTCCGGCTTTTGTGGCCTTGCTATTGGTGCTGCTTTGAGCGGTCTGCACCCTGTCGTAAGTGCTATCCGGTTCGAAGGTGGCTGCTGATGACTTCACTGCCACCGCGGCTCCAATGACACAGATGCAACCTGTTCCTTATCATCTTTTTTGCGATCTCACTGACAATATTGACATGCAACAGTGCGAGTTCATGACGTGGAATTTCGCCATGCAAGCTATCGACCAGATCGTCAACTCTGCCGGCAAGACGCTCTACATGTCTGGCGGCATTCAGCCCTGCAACATCACATTCCGTGGCCCCAACGGTTTCGCCGCTGGTGTTGGTGCCCAGCACTCCCAAGATTACTCTGCCTGGTACGGCAGCGTACCTGGCCTGAAGGTTGTCTCTCCATGGAGTGCTGAAGACGCGAAGGGCCTGATGAAGGCTGCCATCCGTGATCCTAACCCCGTCATCGTCCTCGAGAACGAGCTGATGTACGGCCAATCTTTCCCAATGTCCGAGGCTGCCCAGAAGAGCGACTTCGTCCTTCCTTTCGGCAAGGCCAAGGTTGAGCGCTCTGGCAAGGACTTGACCATTGTTACTCTGTCCCGATGTGTCGGCCAATCTCTGACTGCCGCCGAGAACCTGAAGAAGAACTATGGCATCGAGGCCGAAGTCATCAACTTGCGATCGGTCAAACCTCTCGACATCGAATCCATTGTTGCGTCTGTTAAGAAGACCGGCCACTTGCTGTCCGTCGAGTCCGGCTTCCCTCATTACGGAGTCGGAGCCGAGATCCTTGCTCTCACCATGGAGTACGCTTTCGACTACCTTCACGCCCCCGCTCAGCGTGTCACTGGTGCCGATGTTCCCACCCCTTACGCCCAGGGACTCGAAGAGATGAGCTTCCCGACCGAGAAAGTCATTGAGGATTTCGCCGCCAAGATGTTGCGCGCATGAAGAATGTAATTTTCACACCAGACGCTTTGCCTGACAATCGTGCATGCTGCGAACGAGAAAAGCCATGATGCCTGGGTCCGCATGAGGGAATAATGGAGAGAAACTGGGCCGTTGGGGGTTGGAGGAGCCACAGCATCATAGTAATCAATATGCTTTGAGAAGGGTGGGATGGCTATTCAGCGCACTTCAAATATCTTCTTTTTTCGATAGATGGATAGGGATCGGGGACTGAGGGACTTGTAATTGTAAATTTATATGGCGATGCTGACGCATTCACACGCTCTACATACCTCGCCAGCCGTTTCAGTTGCCAATTCTAGGATCTGGTGTACAGTGTACCTAATGGCGCATCATGAAGGAGCATAGCATTGGGCATTTTCCAGCGCGCATCTACTTATCATCGCTTTCAAGAGTTCCCCCTTCGTCATTCCCCACTTTCGCCCCAAAATTGTGGGGCGTTTCTCCAGAGTCCAAACACATGTGGTGACGATGTGTGTGATCCGTCATCTGAACTGAAATCAACGACTTCCACTTTGTCGAAAGGCAGATCATCCTCAGCATGGCCGGAATCGATGCCCTTTTGCTGGCGCAGGAAGAGGATGAGAACACGAGCACAAGATCTGTGAAGAAATTGAGTCAAGATCCCGAAGTTCTCAAGCGCCAGTTGGAGGCCAAGTATCTCACCCCGTCATGCGAGTTTTCCACCGAGTGGCTGAACCGGCTACAGCAGCGATGGGATTTTGAGACCGACTATACTTCTCTGTTCAAGATTGCACCTCCTCAAACTCGCACTGTCACAAGATTCATTCGCCATGGCCTCGAAGGCAGGGTGACTGGCTACAGAAACGTGACGCTTCCTTTAAATAGCGCCACAGCAAAGACTTCGACAAGTCTGCTTCGAAAGCCCGCCAACCGGGTAGACTTTGTCCGGGGAGCTGCTGGCTTCTTCCCCTTTGCTCCTGGAGGCCTGGAAAGCATCGAGGCTACTGCTGCGCTGGAGGATCAGATCCATGCGGGCGGAGCGCCCGAAAACGGAACCAAGGCAAGCAGGCTCGACAGGGTGATTGAAGTGGGTGAGGGCGGGTTGCTGCAGATAGCGCCTGGGATGAGTCGTGGCATTGACTTCAGCAAAAAGAAGAGCACGGTGGAGCAGGAGGCTGCTGACGCGGTTCAAGAAGTGCTGGAGGATGATCCGGCAGATGCAGGCGAGGCGCATGATTCAGATGCAGAACCGGCAAATGGCGAGTTGGCAGATGGCGAGTCTGGAGACGTCGCTGAAGGTGCTGATAGTGACAGTGATGAGATTGACGATATACTGCCTATTGAGTTTCCTGCTCTGGAACCCCATGGCGTGTTGGCAGCATCGAGTGCTCGTAAGGCTGGACGAGAATGGGCTCACATGGTGGATATAAGGCAAGGGATGCCGAATTTTCGAGAGCTGGTGCCCGACATGGCGAGAGAGTGGCCTTTTGAGCTCGACACCTTCCAGAAAGAAGCTGTATATCATCTTGAAAACGGCGACTCGGTGTTCGTCGCTGCTCACACATCAGCAGGCAAGACTGTTGTGGCCGAGTATGCCATTGCGTTGGCGGCAAAGCACATGACTAAGGCTATCTACACCTCTCCGATCAAGGCTCTGAGTAATCAGAAGTTTCGCGACTTCCGACAGACATTCGACGAGGTCGGTATTCTTACGGGAGATGTGCAAATTAATCCTGAGGCTAGCTGCCTGATCATGACGACGGAGATCTTGCGAAGCATGCTTTACCGAGGAGCCGATTTGATACGCGATGTTGAGTTTGTCATCTTTGATGAGGTCCACTACGTGAACGACTACGAGCGAGGAGTTGTTTGGGAGGAGGTGATCATCATGTTGCCGGCACATGTGTCGCTCATTCTGCTCTCAGCCACAGTACCGAATACTCACGAATTTGCGTCATGGGTTGGACGAACAAAACAAAAGGACATTTATGTCATCTCGACCTCGAAACGACCGGTGCCCCTGGAGCATTACCTTTGGGCGGGCAAGGATGTCCACATGATTGTGGACTCGGACAAGAAGTTCCTCGAGACCGGCTGGAAGGCGGCGAACTCCGCAGCTCGCGGGAAAGAAAAGTCGGCGCCATCACAGACTGCAATGGCCACGCGAGGTGGCAATTCTCGTGGCGGCGCCCAGCGAGGAGGCCCTCAACAACAACGTGGTGGACGAGGAGGTGGCCAACGGGGCGGCGGTGGCAATCAACAGCGAGGTCGTGGAGGGCCGCCTCGAGCCAGCCATGCCCCTGGCCACATGGGCCGTGGTGGACGTGCCGTAGGTATGACCTCTGCTGCCCAAGACAAGAACCTGTGGGTTCATCTTGTGCAATTTTTGAGGAAGAAGACCTTGCTACCGGCCTGTATCTTTGTCTTCTCCAAGAAACGGTGCGAGGAAAACGCAGACGCTCTGAGCAACCAGGACTTCTGCACCGCTCAAGAGAAGAGTCATATTCACATGATTATTGAGAAATCGATTGCGAGGTTAAAGCCAGAAGACCGATCATTGCCTCAGATTGTTCGACTGAGAGAACTTCTGAGTCGAGGTATAGCAGTTCACCACGGAGGATTGCTGCCCATTATCAAAGAGTTAGTGGAGATTCTCTTTGCCGAGACTCTTGTCAAGGTGCTCTTTGCAACGGAAACGTTTGCCATGGGTCTCAATCTGCCAACCAGGACAGTTGTCTTCTCGGGCTATCGCAAGCACGATGGCCATTCGTTCCGAAATTTGCTGCCCGGCGAATACACTCAGATGGCAGGCCGAGCTGGGCGTCGCGGGCTCGATACTGTCGGATCCGTCATCATTGTTCCTCCAGGTGGCTCCGATGACGCACCGCCGGCTGGCGAGTTGCGAAACATGATACAGGGAGAGCCGTCTAAATTGCGATCGCAATTCCGACTGACGTACAACATGATTCTCAACCTTCTCCGCGTCGAGGCTCTGAAGATAGAAGAGATGATCAAGCGCAGTTTCTCAGAGCACGCGACCCAGCAGCTCCTCCCTGAGCACGAAAAGGATGTGAAAGTCGCACAGGCTGATCTCGCCAAGGTGAAGCGAGAGGCATGCAAAGTCTGTGACGTCGCTATGGACGAATGCCACCAGGCTGCGCAAGACTATAAACAGTTTACCTTTGAACTATACAAGGGACTCCTACGCATACCAATCGGACGAAACATGTTTGTTGAGCAGCGACTTGTCGTGTTTAATTACGAGGGCCTTCGCACAGTAGGCCTCATGTTAAACCAAAGAACGAATCCGCGGTTTTCTCTGGAAGAGCCGGTGTTGCGCATATGTGCCATCAAGTCTACGCGCGACGGCCGAGATGGAACGGACCAGCTGCCCTTTATCCCTGCCACCAGAAAATACTTGCACAAGCTGCCACAAAACAAGAAACACATACACACAAAGAATCTTTTTGTGCCCCTTAGCGACGTGGAATGCCTGACTAAGTGGGTTGTCAAGGGCACGCTTCCGGAGATCTTCAAAGGCGGCGAGGCGGCCCAAAAAGCCGTGGAGCAACTACAGGATATTTGCTCCAGCTGGGATGGTCGCTGGGATGAGCTGGACTTGAGCAAAGTAAAGAGCCTGGCGCTGCAGGAGATCATGGAGAAGCGAAAACAATCGATCAAAATGGTGACGGAATCGCCCTCGTTCAAGTGTCCCAATTTCTTAAAACACGTAAGAGCCACCTTATCTCTCCACCCAACCCGTAATTCGCCACACTATGAACCCTTCAAAAGCTAACGCGTGATTCTTGTTTCCAGTTTGCCATGTGCCACGACGAATGGCTCATAAAAGAACATATCTCCCAGCTCAAGCAGTCCCTTTCGGACCAGAACCTCCAGCTCCTCCCCGACTATGAACAGCGCATTCAAGTCCTCAAAGAACTTGAATTCATTGACTCGGCCACGCGAATTCAGCTCAAGGGCAAAGTAGCATGCGAAGTCCACTCAGGCGACGAGCTCGTTCTCACCGAACTCATCCTCGACAATGTACTCGCCGAATTCGAGCCCGCCGAGATAGCCGCCCTCCTATCTGCCTTTGTATTCCAAGAAAAGACCCTCGTGGAACCCACTTTGACGGGCAATCTCGAAAAGGGCCGCGACACAATCATTGCGATTTCGGAAAAGGTGAATGATGTCCAGACGAGGCTACAGGTGATCCAGTCGGCAGACGATTCCAATGACTTTGCCAGCAAGCCTCGCTTCGGCCTCATGGAGGTGGTGTATGAATGGGCACGGGGCATGAGTTTCAAGAACATCACGGGCCTAACTGATGTCTTGGAGGGGACGATTGTGCGGACGATTACCAGACTGGATGAGGTGTGCAGGGAGGTTAAGAATGCGGCGAGGATTGTGGGTGACCCGGAGTTGTATGCCAAGATGCAGGAGGCGCAGGAGTTGATCAAGAGGGACATTACGGCTGTGGCGAGTTTATACATGTAATTAGTGTCTTTTGCTAAACTGAGCCCATGATGGGCGGGAGTAATCTGTGGACGCGAGAGTCCCTCATAAACACACATGTGTATATCAATCGGGACTTGACATGATACACCAGAAATCGGCGTGCAAGAACCGCTGGTTGCGCCTTGAACGGATGTAAAAGCCCAGCTTTCAACTTCCATTCCTATACATATTTCTACTCATTATACTCGAACCAGAACTCCCAACGCCAAGCAATGTCACTATTCCCCTGTCCTTGTCTTTGATACCCCATCTACACAACGCCCTCTAAACCAAACTACAGAACTCAATGCTGCTATGCCCGCAAAGCCCGCAACCTCTGCTGCAGCAACTCATCCTCCTGCAGAGACACATCGTTCTTATTCTGAGGCTCCGGATCCGCCGGCGTGGCCTGATTAAGTTGTGCCTTGAGCTCGATGCCCGCATCGTCCGCTAGCTTGCCTAGTAATTCGTGGACGGCATCCTCGGGAACTTGCGCCGACGTGGATTGCGAAAATGCGTCTTGGTAGATGGCGTTCGTCATGGAGTATTCCTCGTTTTGCTCTTTGAATGTTTCCAGGACGCCGAGGCTCTATTTCATTCACAGCCGTTAGTAAGAGTTCCAAACCACGAGGCTTTTGGTGCATAAGGACTTGGTCATCTTCATCTTCATCCTCATCCACATCCACCCCTTTCCCCCCAAATGAAATGCATGAAAAGAGTAGAGAGACAAGACAAGATATACCTTTGCCGGCGTAGCATTCTTCTGCGCCACACTCATGACCTTTGAGCTTTGCGCCATCATATGCGTCATGCGGTTCATCGCATTATTGGCTTGAATCTGCGCGGCACTCAGCTCCGCCATGTCGGCGACCTGGTCCATCTGCGAGGCGAGAGCCTGCTTGCTGAGAAGCATCTTGGCCTTTTGGTAGGCCTTTTGGGTTTCGCCCTTTTTAAGAAGCTCCTGGATCTGTTTCTTGAGGATGGGGTCCTGCTTCGCGGCCTTTTGGGCCTCGCGACGGGCTTGTTTGGCCTGGAAGCGGGCTTGGAATTCGAGTTGGGTGTCGCGGGCGAGGGCTCGGTTGGACATTTCGGCTGAAGGGAGAGTTTTCTTTTCGTAGGAAGATGATGGAGGGAATTGCGATTGTTAAGAAATGGACGACGAAAGGGATTGCGCTTTCTTTGATTGTTCGGCCTCGCCGACTCGATGGGAGTAGGAGACGAAGGATGGCGTGGATTGCGGGGACGCCACATGGAGTGACGCAACCCTTGCCAATGAGGCAGTGCACCGCCACAATCTGATCTGTGATGTGAGGTACAGTGGGGTCTCAAAAGTCCTGGAGCGAAATCCACTAATCATGTCGTGTCTCGACACAACCCATTCTCCTGCATAACGTTCCAATT